>CAEGAF010098293.1:0-21190 GCA_903067075.1 Micropoecilia bifurca | reverse complement strand
ACCTGTGGGCAAAAGCCGGCTCCTTGCAATTCCCATACTTGCCAGCAAGGGAGGTCCTCAACATGCAGCCAGTGCTGGAGGGGTGAGCCACCGGAAAACGCAACAAAAGATTTCACAGAGATGTGGCTCAACTAGCCACCATATGGACCTCCAGAAACTTGCTGTTAAGCAAGGGAGGTCCTCAACACACAGCCAGGTCCTCAACACGCAGCCAGTGCTGTACGGGCTGAGTCACCAGAAAACAGCAAAAAAAAAAGACTTCACAGAGATGTGGCTCTCCTAGCCACCGTATGGACCTCCCGAAACTTGCTGGTAAGCAAGGGAGGTCCTCAACACGCAGCCAGTGCTGCACGGGGTGAGTCACCAGAAAACAGCAAAAAAAAAAAAAAGACTTCACAGAGATGTGGCTCACCTAGCCACCATATGGTACTCCAGAAACATGCTGGTAAGCGTGTGCTTACCAGCATGCCAAGGAACCCCCCCTCCCCTCTTTGGCTGTGATCCGAATGGTGGCAACAAAAAGAAAAGCATTAGAAGAATCACCTGCGCCTCTTTGGATGATTTAGCCGGCGCTCCACGGACAGAGGTCCCAGCAGCAGCGGCCTGGCTCTCTGGGTGAGGCATGTGGGAAGGAGCAATTTGGGGGAAAGCCCTTTTGACCACCATCGTTGTTTGGAACAATGGGATGGCTCCAAACTTCAAAAGGTACTGGCTACGGATACCGACTCAAGTATGCAGCCACCAACAGTCTCCTCCTCTACATGGATGACATCAAGCTGTACGCCAAGAGCGACCGAGACATCGAATCACTGATCTGCACCACCAAGATACGTAGCACTGTGATTTTAATGTCATTTGTACTTGAGTAGTGTATGGTTACTAAGAGAGGTAAGGTCATCCCCACAGAATGGGCCTCATTCCCAGAAGGAACAATAGCAGACATTGAGGACAGTTACAAGTGCCCAGAAATACCACAAGCAAACGGCAACCTCGATGAGGTCACAAGGAAAGGAGCCACAGCCAAATACCTCCAACAAATAAGGGAAGTCCTAAGAAACCAGCTCAGTGGCAAGAACAATATCCGTGCGATAAACATCTATGATTTACTAGTAATCAGAGACCAAGCAGGAATAACTAGCTGGCCAAAGGAGGAAATAACAACTACAGATGTTAAAACTTGGACGCTACTAACCACCCTAACTAAACGCGAGGGTTTAGTTAGGGTGTTCAATAAGGCAGGTGATTTCTTGAGTTTTGGTTTTCTACATTCAGGGAACCAAACCTTTAGAGAATCCTAAAGACCTTTATCGGACATAAAGGCCCCTCTTAGTAGATTAATAGGCAGAGGAACCACAAAGCTGATTTGTTGGATTCCGTGAAGACTTTTGCAGGCTAAGGAGGAAATTCAACCCAATTCAGGAAGAATGGGTCTAAGTGGTTCCAGCACACAATCTTCTCCGCAGGGTGAATTATTTGGAATGCTGAACATAAGGTTTTTGTTGATAAATTACAGGCCTTAATATATTTAATTTTTTGTTTGTGGTTTTGAATATATAAATAAAAAATGTGTTTCTTAAAAGGATAAATCAATTAATTAATTTTATTTATAAGGGACCCTTTCATACTAAAAGCAGCTCTAAGAGCTGTACCAATGATTAGCTCTCAGGTTTCTCAGACAAACTGTTCCACAAACAGGAGCCATAATACTGGATGAATAATAAAGGACTAAAACTATACAATCACGTAAAAGGTTAAAATAAGATCCATGAATATAAATATATATGTGTAGAAAACAACAAGGAAAATGACAAAACAAACCCTAATCGATTTCTATTCGCTTTTTCTCTTTCCCTCTTTCTGAGCTTCACGCACGGTGCATCTGACCTCTGACCTCAACTCCTCAAACCTGTCCTCCCATGGACCAGATGATGTCCCTCCTACAAAGCCAGCCAATGAAAATGATCGAGAAGATCTGAAGGATCAAGAAGACAAAAAAGACCTCCATCACCTCCAGGGGACAACTGTCGGTCTCCTGTTGGGCATTTGGGCAGTAAACTGTGTGAGACTGAGCTTTAACAACCTCTGCTGGTCTGCTGTCCAGTATCAGCATAGAGGAAGAAAAGCTAAACATGCTTCGGAGCTGTGAGAGAAGAAGACGCTGATCTGTTGACACTTGTTTCATCTGTGGGCAACATGGACATTTCCTGAGGGACGATCTGGAGGACCCAAAGATCCAACGCCAAAACCAGTTGGACTGTCAGGAAGCCAGAGGAGAGAGACGGGGGAGGATTTGGCTGCAGCAACGCTAAGACCAAGTGGAGGTGAGGGGCGAAAAGGAAGGAACAACCTGAATCCACATCAACCACTGTGAAGGGCGACCTGTCTGTAACGTCCATCATGGCTTTAAATCTGACACAGCAACAGATTGAGCAGCAAAACTTCACTCTACCAAGTATCAAGTACTTCAACTTTTGACACCAAAGAGGACAATGTCCAGAGGAACAGATAGTTTAGATGTTTCTGAAAGGTTCTCCACTCAAAGAACTATTGCTGGTCCACTGGCGAGTGACCGAAGAGGAGAGTGAAGATTTACACTGTCCTGTCATCCTTAAATATGCATTTAAAAGAGAAAATCAACTTCAGAAATTACTTGGTTATTTATATGTTTAACTTTGACCAATGACGATGAAATCAAATGTTGCCTGGTTGTTTATAACTTGGGTTTATTTAGAATCAGAGGATGAAGATCACTTTGAAACTGTTTTGTTTTAATTTGAAGTGTCGGCATTAGTATCAGATGAGGCAACATTAAAATTTTACTTGTTTATTATAACAGATGGGGCAACATTAAAATTTTACTTGTTTATTATAACGTGGGTTATATTAAAATCAAAGAGGATGAGATTATATTAAATTTTAATTAGATTTTCATAGGAGGATGACTTAATATCACCAAAATAACATTTAGGATTTGAATTTAAATTTACATTTAGGATTTAAAATTTGTGTAAAACCTACATTTTCATTAACAGAAGCAACGTAAAATTAAATTATTCATAATTATTGTGTTAGGGATGTCTAAGGATTGCAATGCATGCTCTTATTTTGCAGAGAAGAATTTGGGATTTAAATAATTACTTATTTAAACAATTGGAAATATTACACAGAAAACGGTTTGGTATCCCGCTGATACTTTACTTCCAAATACATTATTTCAAATTCATTCTTTTAAAGTTTTGTGAAAAACATACATATAGATGACCGTCTCCATAGCAAGGAGAAGTTGCAGGGTAACGTTTCCTACCTAACAGGTGAAACGATAAAGGGATGAATGGATGAATGCCAGTGGGGGTTTTTTGTATCCTGCGTATATGATTTTGTTTTATCATATAGTATAATGTTTCAATGACTGAATGAATATGTAACATCTTAAAATGTATGGGATAATTTTTCACTTCTCACTGTAAAAATTGTAGAAATGTCCCTTCATATAAGACTCATGTAGTCTCTGCCTGGCAGAGCTTTCCATCCAGAATTGCTTCATGATTGATAGTCCTACTCTGTATTGTGCACAATTCATAAATAAACCTGATTGAGTGATTTTACCTTAATAGTTTTTTTTCACAACAATGAACAAAGACATTAAAGGCTCTCAACTAAAAGGTGTGGCGGTTTTAGCTAATGTTGGACCCATGAGCAACATGCTAACATTAGCATATTAGCCTGCAAAGACTTTTGTGCGTCATATTTTTAAAGAAAAATCAACCTGTAGCCATATGTATGCGAGTAGTAAATGCATACGACACATGAAAACATACTGAAGACGAGTAACTCGCCTTTTAACAAGCTCTGCTTCTTCCAATGTTCAAATCCACAAACGTTCTAGAAGCTTCCCACACTTTCCTGTGCACCGCTGAGCTGAAGCATTCACTCCGGTTAACAAAAATAGTCAAATCCAGTTTACTTAAAATAACGTAGTCTTGTACTTTGCTCAGGCCAAACATGTACATTACTCACATTACTTGAGTTGAATAAACAAATTAGTGAGACGTGGGTAAAGCATACAAACCTAATTTAAGTAAGAATAAGTAAGCCAAGATACTGCGCAGAACGCACAAACTCCCAGGCCTCTGGTAGAGGACCGAGCTCAGAGGATTAGAGACAGAGACTAAGAGAGAAGGGATATATATATGTAACATTTTTCTGTAATAATAGCTGTTGTTTTTTTAGGGTATGTCCGCTGGTGCTTTCCATGTCTTCAATCTCTTTCTCTCCTTTGCAAACTCGCTCAAGCTCTGTTCTCTGGCAGCATACTGAGATTCACGTTTAGCTTTTGCCACAGTTTCTCTTGGATTGGATTGAGATTTGCACTTTGACTCTAAATGAAGGTTTTTGGTTGATGGAAGATGGTGAGAAGTGAGACACCATGACCTGTCAAAACACATTAAAAAAAGAAAAAAGAAAGAAAGGTTTCACCTCACACATTTTGTTTACAAACTCTATTACACATAGTTGTCATATGCTACAAATGATGCAATTATGTTCCTCTTTATTTTATTCTTTAGCCAACGATGGTCATAAGCTTACCAACAATCCAATGACCGTTTCTGGCAAATCACATCATGTAATAGTTAAATATTTGATACCGAATAGAAAAAACTCAGTCAAAAAGCCAATGACCATCTTATTTTACACAAACACAAGCAGTATTACTATATCCATTTAAACATCCACTAAGCTTATTCTTTTATATAAAAAAGGTAACACATAGTACATGCAAAAAGATCAGGGTGCATTTAATAGCTTTAAGATTAAAGATGAGGGTAAACCAGTTCAAATAAACTAATACCAATATTTTTATCCAAATATGCTTTTCTGATGGATCACCAACATGTAGCAAAATAGGATTAAAACTAAACTGATTTTGTAACAAAATATGCTGACACATTTTGTTACAAAACCAAATCCTGTGAATGTGAGACACAGTTTTGTTTTAAAACCTGACATGAGCTTCATTGCACCCAGTTAAAAACCCATCCACCTTTACAGAGTAGTCATTTCAAAGCTATTTTTTTATTCTGATATCATCCCAGATGAGAGCAAATATCCCGTCACTGCCACCTGCTGGACGAAACCTGCATAGGTTCAGACTGCGATTCTGTCATCAACTGTCTGTTTGATAAGAGAAGAATAGAGAAATTAGGGTTGACGTTTAAACATCTTCTTTTGTAAAAGTGTAAGATTACAGGACCTTATCTTCTGTTTAGGCTACTAACCACGTTGTCATTTAAATAATTTTATTACACAGAGTGTAGTTATGAAGCTCAAACACAAGATGGTGACTAAAATCATTCAAATGTGTATTACAAATGAGTCATTAATAAAAGAATATAAAACTTATGTTTACCAACAGAGTCAAAGATGATTGAAAAGAATGTAACAGCCCTAATACAAACAGGAAAAAAAGTATTAACATTGGTTATCTGCTGTTGTCTAGTAAGAACCATATTTTCATTCTTCCGGCCATAAGTGTCAACGAGAACAATAATTAATTTATAGATTACATTTAGTATTAAATGAGTAAACTGCAATTGATTATATACGCTTTTTTTGTTTTCTTTACCAGATTAAATACTGAGTGAACAAAGTTAATTTTAAAACGCAGACATCTGCAGACACATGACTTATTCCTATACTTTAAGAATATTGCACAACTATACCGACTTCATTTTCCATGTGAGCGTCTATGTACATCATAACAGAGAGGCTACATGTTCCAATAACAAGGGGTTTCTCCCATCAGTCCAACAGATGGAACATGAATGAGTGTTGGAGTGCAAGATGCTACGGTCACACAGGCCGCTGAGTCAGGTTAGTTCTGATGGGCAGCGTCGTGTCGATCCAGCGGTTCGGATTTTCGATCATGGAGGTCCACACGGTGACTTCGTCTTTCGTGGAGTCCATCCAGCTAACGACTTCGCCGTAGCTCTGACCTGGCGTTAGGAAATGACACCAAAAAAAATGTTGTGGGTGGACGTCATCACAAGCATGCAGCCACGATACGTGACCACAAAAAAAAATAAATAAATAAAATACCGCATGCATATTTTTGCCTTCTGTCAGTTTTTCATGAAATGATTCAGAATGAAACAAATTGTGCATCATGTCAGGACACTTTGAAAAACAAAAATACAATTTGCAAAATTCCACCGTTTGCGATATTTCCATGCATATTCTCAGAAGGTAAAGCATGATGTTCTCACATAACTGATTCTTTCAGATGTCAGTTAAGCAATACAGGGAAAAAAAACAGAAGCAATCCAAGATGTACAGCATCTTGAAGTCATCAGAAGCAGTAAGTATCCCCAGACCATCATACTACCACCGCCACCACACTATTTCATTATCTGGATGAGTTTTTCTTTTTCCTGTCATATCTCATCAGCTCAACAAATATATCCATCCATCCATCCATTTTCTTGCACCCTTGTCCCTTAATGGGGTCGGGAGTTGCTGGTGCCTATCTCCAGCTGGCGCTCAACAAATATATTTTTTACATATTTTTTTAACATAAAGGTCATTTTATATTCAGCTATCTTTGTCTGATTTTAAAATCTAAAAGAAATTCAAATGATCTGAAACTTGTACAGTAAGTACAACAAAAAAAAGCAACCTGGGGTTTAACCGGATAATTTTTTTTAAAAATGCCAACATGTTGCATTTAGAGATATTTTTGAGACAACTTTACTTGGATCACATGACCTTCTGAAACATTTGAAATTCTTAAAATACTTCACCAATGCAAAGTATGGAAGGCCCGAATAACACCAATCAGCTTTACTGGTGTTATTAACACTAACTAGTTTATTATTTAATATGTCATATTTACAGTTGAAAGAAAACCTGCTGCCCTGGTAACTGCATTATATCATTGAGATTATTTTGCATGGACAAAAGATGAGAGAAAATGTTCAAAAACATTCCCAGATGCTAAACGTAGGTCTTTCTATGAGTGCTTTTTTAAAAACCTTTTTACCTTTTAGCAATGCATAATTTAGCTACAATATCACAACTGTAAAATGAACGTTTCCCCCCCCAACCCCCACCCTTTGTGAATACCAGAACCTGTGTGAGGTTTATTCACTTGAACGTTGCCAGAAGCAGCTGTTTGGTTTGATCTAAAGCAAACAGCTAAACTAATAAAAGCATAAAGACTCTCACCGGTCCCACAGCTCAGACGGACCCCTCCCAGACTGTCCGTCTTCAGTCCGTCTCTGTGCCAGACGGTGAGCTCGGCACAGGCCTCCCTCAAGTCGCTGATTTGAAAGCCGTCGTAGACCATGGTGTGGTTGTACGTCGGACTGACGGAGTGCTTCACCACCCGCGTCTTCTGACCGCTCTGTCGACTGACGTCTGGAAGGATGTAGCTTGGTTTGGAAGGGAAGAGAGAGACGATTGAGTCTTGATTTTAGTATATATATATTTCAACCGACTACAGTGGGATTACAAAGTATAGGCAAAAAACATTATTTAATGCTGTGCTGATGTGTGGGAAAAGCATTACAGAATTCTTTATGGCTTTAATATGCAGTTAAATGTTCATGCAAAATTTAAAATACGACATATTTTGACGGCACAACCACTTCATAGATAAGGATTTTTTTTTTCAGTATTTCAATTTGTGTGAAAATAAAGTATAAAGTTGATACTCTATACCAGAGTTGACAGTGGTCTGTGCTGTGATTAAAATAAATGAAAAATGATGTGCTGACAAGCATACTGAAGAGCAGGCGTACCTTTTCACAAAAGAGTCGATGGCGCCTCCTTTCTTAGTCAGGAGACCTTGAGCTTCCCTGAGCCAGATGTGAACCTCTCCTGTCAACGGCAGACCCCCACCTGAACGCAAACATCCAAACTTTTATGTCCACACAGAACGTTACAGTACTTGCGCATCTGTGGCGTGGATGCAGTTCAGGTTCATTCTTCTCACCCTCAGATCCCTCAGGAACAAATTTAATAGACAACATGAGGTTCCCTCTGATGCTAACAGACTCTGGACTCAGGTGAACCTGTATGTAAAAAAAACATGAAATAAAAATGAAAAACATCAGAAGGATAAGAGCAAAGTAATGGATGAAGGCACGGACTTGTGAAGGCTGGGACAGACCAAGGTTATGTAAAACCTTATTTAAAATTCACAGCATGTCTTCCTCTTCCTTCAGCTCTCCCAGACACAGGAAGACACACTCCTCCCCTTTTATCTCCGACAGAGCAGCTAAAATGTCTGGTTCACATTCCGTCAGATGCCGAAGAAATCCGCTTCTCGTTCTGGGTCAGTTCAGATTACCAAAAATATACATTTCTCCTTGCTTAATGCTAAGCAAATAACCAAAATATATATAATTTTTAATTATTATTTTACTTACTTCAATTATTATTTTTAATAAACTGACCTTAATATTTGGTAAAGTTGCTTTTTAAGCTTTGATCTTCCTGTGCCAAGTGCTTCAACACAAAAGCCGCCGTCTCCTTCGTCCTTCTTTTAGCTGTACTAATGTTATCGGTTATCGTACATTTTCTGGCTACATGTTAAAATGCTTTTAGTGAATCTTCTCGGTCTAATTTATCACATGAACATTTGCATGTGATACATTTGCTTTAACTGACACTAAACATTTGCTTTAACTGACACTAAACAGCTGCCTGGGTCATTACTCCTTGTCGAGCAAATTACTCTGGTCTTTCATTAGCTCCCTGTAAAATACCAAAATGTGTTCAGCTCTTCTTGTTTTTTACTCCCTACTCTCTCTCTGATCTTTTACACCCACATCACTCTGATTTTCTGCACATTATCATTTTTTTCCACAGTCTAAGATCCACATCTACCATTTCCCTCGTTGTACCCTCTGCAGGCCTGGCTGTTACTGACTGCGGCTCTCTCAGTCAAGCAGCCCAGCATCTTAAAATCTCTCTTATCACATTTTCAACTTTGATTCTCTCCCTACAGCCAAAGCTGTTCTTAAAACATCTTTTCAAGTCATTTACGTTTTACATTTTTTTACTGTTGACATTTATATGTCACGCTGTGATGACTCTTTAGTCTTTGGCCCTTTCAACAACCGTTTTCTCCATATTGTCGATCGCTATTTCCGCTGCTGCTTGGTGTTTTTCAGGGTCATGAGAGGAACCTTTAAATAAAATGCCTATTATTTTTATTGCCCACAATATTGCAGGAGAATTTAATTTGCCTGAAACTCTTTCGGGATGAGGCATCGCCTACCCTGGGCTGCAGATCTTGCCACAGGGGTTCAGAGCAGGTCCAGTCCCAGAGCCCCAGGGCCACCTCCACCTCCCCCAGAAACACATTTCTTCCCAGAGGTTCAGCGTGCCACACAGAGAGGTTCAACGTCCGACTGCGCAGCTCCCCGATACGAACTTTATACTGAAACAACACAGTCAGAAGAAATCCGTGAACGGTTTCGAAGGACACCGATTGCAGTTGACCACTTAATGCAATGTGCGCTCGAGAGAGCATCTCACTCTGAGTGTCTGATCATAGACCGGGCTTAATGTTTTCTTCTTGACCGACGTTTTCTTCTTGCTGTGATGCGACTTGTCTGGCAAAAGATAGCTCTTTACATATCTGTGAAGCACACACACACACACACACACACACACACACACACACACACACACACAACACATATGCTTATTGATTCGGAGCTTGACACTACCGCTCTGAAGCCACTCGCATTAAAACATAATTGCTTACGGGTCGGAGCGGTTCTTGCGTGCTGAAGCAATGTCCTCACAGCGATACACTTTCACCTGGAGCTCCTCCCTGTTATTGTCATAAAGCAGTGAGTACTGGATACGGCCCCTCACCTCCACCGCTCCGAAATCCCCCGAGCTGAACAGACTCATCATGCTTCCACCGAGCTGCAACAAACACACAGAGACCAGCTCCTGCGTCACTGTCCCGAGCTGAGTCATCTTTGCGCCCCCTTGATCGTCAGCTGATCAGTTGTGTGTGTTCAGTGAGTGTGAATGTGTGTGTACCGTGTAGCTTGATTGAAGGCTGCCGTTGGAGCTGCTGGTTTTCACCAAAGAGGGATCTGGCTCCGTCAGGCTGCCGTTAGGAGAGTCTGAGTCGCTGTTGAGACCCGCAATGAAGTCTCCCTAAAAGGAAACGTTCACAGGAGGATTTAGTTCTTGTGCAAATGTGACATATTTCTTCAAGATGCACATGTGATTCCATGAACGGGTACACAGTTTCAGTCAGACTGTTCAGATGATGCCATGACTTTCTGAAAATGGTGCCTGAAATTTAGTTTAAACATTAATTACAAAGAAATTCAAACCCTGACTTGAAAAGAGTTGAATTGTGGGACTTTATTGGCACCCTCCACATTTAATGGGGAGTTTAAAAAAAGCATTGCTGTTTGCACTCATAATTTACTTTTTATACAATTTGATCTGAGTTAAATCCTGAATTTCTTTTTATCCTCTCTTCAACAATGGAAAAACAGAGAATATGCTATCACAGTAGAGCTAGTGTGATCTGCTGATAAGTCAGGAAAAGGATATGAGCAAATTTGCATAGTTATATTATAATATAACATTGAAACAACTGGAAGTGTGACAAACTAGACTGGATGAGGGTCCATATTTATCTTCCCTTCAAAAAAGGGGAGGATGTCAGGTTAAAATAGAAAAGGTCATCAAGCAGCAGGATTGATTTTATTCTTACATGCAAACTTGGGTTAGTAAATAAGTGCCATCGCAAACATAAATATGTGGAATTTGTTAATTGCTTCAACAATACGTGAAACTGTGTCCTTTTGGTCAAATGAGGCAAAGATTGAACTTTTTGTGGCTGCAATAATTTCAGTATTATGCAATTTCATTCTCACTCACTAAATGAATGTAGCCAAATAAAATTTTTATGAGATTTTTTTATTTTTTTAGCGGCCAACTCTGTATAGGTAAACTTAGGGGGAGCACAAATGTTTACACATATAAAAACTACTCGTAGTACGACTGTTTTGCTGAAAGCTTTTCCGGAGAATATATTGAAGCCCAAACACTTTATATTGTCACTATACAAATATCATCCTCCAAACAATTGAAAAGTTTTGGAAGGGAACATGTCTGACTTATTCTTTCACGTAATGTCAAATATTGACTCAGTGTCAGTGGATGGGAGATAGAAAACGGGCTGGCTGGACACTGTTTACCGAAGCGGTTAGTCATAGTACTGTGTGAGTGTAGGCGGGCAGTGTGATCACCTCTGGTTCTTCTGAGTGGCCATTACTTCTTGTTTCGCACTCTGTGAGCAAAACGATGTGTGAACATTGTTACTCAGAAGAACCAGTGATGAACAAAGGATTTTTGAGATTTCTTTTCATACCTTTGTATGGAGAACTGTTCGCATGATTCAAAACCTGTAATTGGAAGAAATTTGGCATTTAATTTAATATTAAATTGGGTAGCTCAAATAATTTATAGTAGAGGATTTAAAAAAAAATCCAAACACACACATGCTGTGCTGGTATTTCAGGTCTCAGTAAGTCGGGTTTCAGATTTTCCTCATCTCTGAAAGCGAAGTTAGAAATCAGAAATATTTCTGGTAATATTTACTGCAAGCAGAGCTTTTAATTTGGAGGGTCCCTCTGACTGACCTTCCACTTTCCTCTTCTGTTTTGTCCTGCTGTCTTCCTTCTGCCTCAGAAAGGACTCCATTCACCGGCGTTTCCTGCTTCTCTCCGATGAACAGCTTATTCAAGTTCACATCTGTTGCCATCACAACAACCAGAGAACATTCGCCGAGATAAATAGCCCTGCAGTGGCACAAAAGAACAGCCCCTCTCACTTAAGTGGTGAGAACTCACCTCTGCTCTTTGTCTTTCTGTGGCGTATGGAGGCCCGAATGAGGTCAGAGCCCGAAGTCCATCTGCAATGGCGTTTGCTGTACTCCTCACTGAACCATTCTCCAGAAAGGAGGCGCAGACGAGACAGGTCTTTTTCTGTCTGCTCCAGGTTCCTGCACCATCGAAAGAGATCCAGGAACTGATGAAACTAAAACCTACGGCACTGATATCCGTTTACGTTAACCTCTTCACTGTTAACGCTTGCAAGCAAGTCAATGACAGCTAAGGAGAAATGTTACTGTTGACACATTGACCTTAGTTAACAGTTGTTGTTTTTTTTCAAAGATAAAGAATTAATTTTCAAAGTTAAGCAAAAAACATGGTCTGTCAGTAAAATATCACATCTGTCTGTAGAAAATGTTGATATTTTATGTGGGAATGGGATAATAGCAGAGGGAATTCAAATATTTCATTTTTCTAGTAAAAAATGAAATTTCAGGACTAAAAATAAACTTCCCAATTACGTATTTGACCTAGGCTGTTGAAAACAAGCACAATTAACATTTGATTTTGAAGAAGAAAAAAAAAGATTTTTATGCAAATATATTTTCAGATTGGAAATTTACAAAGTTCCAAAATATGAAAATATATATAAAAAATTTTTTAAATAATCTTTATGTTTTAGACAAAATGCAGTTCTACACCCAAAAACATTGAACAAACTAAATGGTAGCTTGGCTACGACCTTTACTAATAACAAGAGCTTAGAGATTACGGAGAAACAGTTCCCTCTTGTACTACCAGAGCCATTAATCCTTTGGAGAACAATCCTTATAAACTTGCAGATTTGCTTTCAGTTAATGCACCAAATGAGACCCCTTGGAAAATAATCACCTCTGACTGACCTTACTCGACCTTCATCAAGATGACGCAACTCCAAGTCTCGCTGTAGGACCTGCAGGATGGAGGACTGCTCCTCCTCCGTCAGGTGGCTCAGGTCGAGAGCTGAGTCAACCCGCTGCCCAGCCATCCTGGGAAAGAGATGATGTTATCTTTAAGCAAATAAGCGCTACCTGTTAGGAATGGCATTGTGTCCTGTTTGGACTTTATAGGGCTTGTTCAAGAAATCAAACAGATTTGTGTCCAAGAGAAATATGCCCAAGTTCAGATGACCGTTCTGTAAACTCTGGGTTAACACAGAGGGGTCGTCCCACATCATGGGGGTGTGTTGTTCTCTTTAATAGCATTTAAAAGGAGGAGAACAACCGATTGTACAGGTTAATGACCATCTCATGCTCCCGTCACACGTCCAGGGTAAAATAAAAACCTGAAAAATGATCTACACCATTGTTTTTACGAACATATATATATGCTTTATACAGTCTGACAAAAATCCCTGTACATCTTTTTTACTGAAATTAGGGGCTGCGTACAGTTGGTAGTTGAATAAATACACAAAGATCTTCATCCTGGTGCTACCGAACGATGCTCTGTTAAAAACCAGACTGCAATGTGTAAAGGAAAGTGATCTGGGAGGAAATTGTCGCCAATACTAACCCAGGTTTCCCTCTGTGGGAGCTCACAAAGCTGGATTATCCTCGTTTTTGCAAAAGACAATGAATAGCATTCAATAACAATATTGAATGTTTACTGCAAAAACCTGCAACCCAATTGCTCATGCCACATCAAAATACAAGTCTTTGAAGTCGTTTCCCCTTCATGTGATTTATGGGCATCAGTGGGCGAGTGAACATGCTGTGTCTCCAACCTGCAATGGCTTTCATCCACTTTACAGTATATTTTATCTACTGGCAAGTAACACTGTACAACATAAATGTAGAAGACATTGCATCAGCAGAGCTCATATTGTCCTAGAGTTAACTTAAGTTGGAAAGCTTAGTTAACTTATCTTGTGCAAAACGATTAATCGTAAATGTGCCTGGGTGTTTTGGTGGGTGTGTTACCTGTGTTTAATTCGCGTAAGCGCAAACTGTTTGTCTGGAAAACAAATAGGAAACAAAAATAAAGTTTCCGCAAACATCCACTATTTCCATTATGCTTAACAGCCTGCGTTCGTTTGGTTATTCTCGTCTAGTATCGCCCTTCAAATTGCTTAAATGTTTTAAACAGTATATAAACAATAAATTATTAAGTGTCTTTACTGTTTTAATTTAAAAAAGAAAGAAGATAGCTCCAGCAGGATTTTCATCCTCATAAAAACGACGTGAGTGGAGACACATGTCGCCTCGTTCTCACATTTAATTTCTTTCCTCCCTATTTAAAAAAAAAGAAGCAAATGCATAAAATACGGTGGAAATATGTTTTACCTTATCTGACAGCTTCCACCTGTTCCATTTGGGAGAAGTGCGAGGAAAAGTTTCCCAGAGTCTGTCTGTCTGTCTGTCTGTGTGCTGAACAAACGCAGTAAACACGCCCTCGGGATCAATCCGCGCAGGGGCAGCAGCGTGAGAACAAACACGAAACAGGGCCACGCACACAAGCGGAGACACAGAGCGTGTGTGTGTGTGTGTGTGTGTGTGTGTGTGTGTGTGTGTGTGTGTGTGTGTGTGTGTGTGTGTGTGTGTGTGTGTGCTTGTGTAGAGCAGAGACCTGCCAAAGTGGCGGGTCTAAATTAAGTTTTTATGAATCAAATGCAGTTCAGAAGCGATTAAAATGAAATTAAAATAAAGGCAAGAGTCGCCCTAATTTAAAAATAATATTACACGCATGCAGGCTATACTCCGAAGTATGTAATGATTTGATATAAAATTAAAGGACTACAACAACCTTTAATGGTTTACCTTTATCTATCACATTTTTAAAATACTTGTATTTCTGCTGATCCACTTTTGTATGGCGATCAGGGTAAAGTTTGAGGAATTCAGTGTTCAAATGTGTAAAGATATATCTTGATGTGCTATTAGTGATCCAGTGAATTTTTTATTTTTATTTTTATTTGTTTTAAAGGGTCTTCTGAGCATCTGGAAATAACATTTCAATGCTCTGTGAAGTAAGGCAAAAGTATTAGCAGAGTGAATCAGAAATTAGGCCATCCCACCAGTTTCACTTTTTTCATCCTGAAATAAACAAATCTTCATCATAACATAGTTTTTGTATATTATTGAATTAAATAAAACATTATTATTATTATTATTATTATTATTATTATTATTATTATTATTATTATTATTATTATTATTATTATTATTATTATTGGACTTGCTGCGATATTTCAGCAGCGATTTTACAAATTCTGTAGCTGTGGCACACATGTGCAGGAAATATATTTTGTATATTCTATGGTATGAACATCGTAATGTTTCAAATACACTGCACATTATACACCACATAAAAAAGTGTGACCTCAGAAACTGCATCAGTCACCCAGTCAAGGCAATACTTTTCTATGGGGTGGTAGTTGGTACTTATGTTGCATTAAGGGCACTTATAGACAGTATATAGCACATCAAGCTTCTCAAAGCTCAAAATTAGTCATTAAAAATTAAGGAAATGAGACGGTTAACTCATTACAAAAGTACCTGTGATAGTGGAGAATACTGCTAATGTGAGATCTTTCATCCCTGTATATTTTTAATTACTCACATGTAATCACAAGTAAAACATTTTTGGATTGGCCAACCTAAGTGAAAGAATATTATTACATAGACCACTGACAGATGAAGAGAATAAGACTCTGCATAAGGGTGCCTGCTCCTAAACACCAAGTAAATGTTTTAATGTGCTAAAGGCTGGAGAAATGGACACGCTTACTCCACCTGGGTGGGACATGTAACCCACAAAAGCATTGTTTCAGACCATGTACACGATTTCATGGAAACAACATTCCCTGACGGATTATGGCCTCTTTCATAAGGGATAATGTTTCCTATCCCAAAGTAAATATGATTCAGGATTTGCCAACATCTAGGTGCTAAATACCACAGGAATCTAGCGCAATACATGCCTGGAGTGCCTTTTGGAGTAGGCAGGTGATCCCCATGCATAATCAAAGTACTTGCCACCAATTAAAGGAATTTGATGAGTTTCATCTTGAAGATGCGTGAAGTGGTTATTCAAAGTAGTTGGATCAATTTCAAGGGTACTCCAGGTCTGACTATTTTTCAGTGCTTGACTTTGTGTGCACTATTTTTGCCAGTAAGTGTATTTTTGATATGGTTGTTATGTTGCCCTTGTGATCCTGTTTCGATATGCTTGTAATACGTTTACAGTCAAATCAACAACAGCACAGGTCACAAATAGAAAACAGGAAGATGCAGCTGGATGCAACAACAGATATTATCTTTTGCTTAATAAAGTTTTGCATAATGTTCTTCCTGTTCAACAGTACAACACAGCAGCTTCAGCTTTCACAGCCTTACAAACCTTTGGATGGTGTAATGTTTCAACTCATGAATAGAGATACCTTTACTATAAGTGGTTTTTCACTGATTTTTTGAGGTAGTTTTTTTTCTAATACTAGTATTAAAATTACTTATTTATGCTATTACAATAGTCATCTGCTTAAATGTTCCTTGGATGTCAAAACTAGAAAATGGATCGTAAACAACCCTATCACTGCTACTTTTCTGTTGTAGCCAGCTGTGATACATTGCTAATGCTAGCTTGTATGTGAACAGGAACTGATAGAGATTTGGTTTCAGTTTTTTTTTGTTTTGTTTTGTTTTGCATTTGTTTTGTGTGTTTATTTGCCACAGATAGTTTTTCCCTCTTTGCCACTCAACCTGTGAAAAAAAAAATAAATAAATAATAATAATAATAATGTTTGTTTAAAAATTTTGGTTGAAATGTTAAGGAACCCCTTTTAAATAAGTTATTCTGAAACCGGATATTTGGTAGGGTGACATGACACACACACACACACACACACACACACACGGATGTTTTGCCAAATGGTAGGGTGGAGGTGGGATTTAGCTCGTCTCCCTGCAGTTTTCCACACCTATTAAGCAAATAGTGAGTTAGCTCACACGTACACACCTGCTCGTACGAGTGAATCCTCATGTTTTTGCGAAAGGAGGAAAGACTGATCGGTTGTACATTAACTATTGGTGTTTGTTGGACTTCCTTTTCACACAATAGAAAAGTGTTTGTGTGTAGGGGGTTGGGGGAGGGCAGATTCGGAGTGAGAAAGGCTTGTGTTCAGTCCTTTTCTTTGTCAACAGTCTTGGAAAGGAGCCATCGTCTGCTCAGTTGGGAAAACCTTTTTGTGTGGGTTTATTCAAGCCTGTAAAGCCTTGGCACACCGGCCTCACTGCTCCTCCCCTGCAGGCCTCCACCACGCTACATACTCACCCTGACTTACACTGGGACACCGTGATTGTTATTTATGGCAAACCACTGATGACATCCCTTTATCATATCGTCATGAAGTTGCAGATCTCTACAAGTTACCTTCTGTCCGAATCCTTACAAGAGACTAAGAGGTGATTATTCTGACTCGATTGAAGCAAAAAGAAGGAAAACACAGAAAGACGAGTCATGCATTTGTCCCCAGAACCAACATTGGCATGTGAAAACATCACCAAGTAATAAAAACAGTCAAAGGGAAATATGAAGTCTTACTCCCCCCCACAACTCTTAAAAAAATACATTGAAAAATAAGGCAGTCAGTACAAAGATGGTTTCTTGACAGGAATTAAATAGAAGCAAGCGAGTTTAAGTGGAATGTAAGAGGGATGTGAGGTGAAAACGATCAGATGGAGAGTGATGTTTGTTAAAAAAAAATAAAAATAAAAAAGAACAGCATTTCAGCATGGTGGTGGTAGTATCAGGGTTTGGTGTTTTATTGTTCTGCATTGGAAACAGGAAGACTGAGTGACCGTTACGAAAACAAGAAGAATATTAAAATTAACAACGTAACACAATTCTACATAAAATGATCGATTTGATGATTGTTATGTTATAACAAGAATGACAAACCTTAAGTCATTGTTGAAAGCCTAACTTTATTTCTAATTAGTTTCTTTGGGGCAGGAAACTTGATTCGAAGGAGTTTGCAAAGGAAATGTCCTGTCTTATGAAATCAGTTGTGCTAACGCGTAATGTGCCAAGATGATAAATTATAAATTAAACAAACAAATAAATACATAAAAACCAGTTCACAAACATTAAAGCTCCACTGTAAATCAAGAAAATATTTATTGTATTGCTTCTTAGTTGCACATGAAACTGTCTCTTTAATGAACAAGAGTATCTGTGAAGCTTTTTTTTCTGATCTACTATCTGCACAAAATTATGTAACCCCTTCTCCATAGCTGTGCTGCATAATTCACAGCATACAAAGCAACTGATGGACTGTAAATACAAGCATAAATATAGTCGAAATCTAAACACGGCCATCCCACAGGGGTTTATGAAGGGCACCAAACCAAACATGACAGGGGCTCAAAAAAAAAACAACAACACAAAAATATCTTGTCGTCATTACTCGATGAGTCACACTCTGCTGCTGCCGCCGCCGCTGCTGCTGATGTCCTCCATCCTGTCTGCCCTTCAAACATCTTGTCCTCACTGTGGCTGCTCTCTGTGCAAAGACAGAACAATTTGTAAGCAGACTGATAAGAGTTTGTCACCAGACTCGTTACACAATGAAGGTCTGAGAGGCTGCCGAGTGATTTCTGATGCCTTGCAAAAGTGTTCGTAAGCCTTGAGCTTTTACACATTCTGGCTGGTTACAACCACAAATTTCAAGGTATAACTATTGGAATTTTATGTCATGGATTGACCCAAGTTAGTGGGTTTCCTCCATTTCACATCAAACTGTGAAATGGATGAAATGAGATACCTGAATATGTCCAAATATGCTTTGATCTAAGAAATCCCACCTTTTGCATGTTGTCCAATTTTCCTGTGACCCTGGCACCTTTCCTCTGCACATCTGCTGTCCCCTCTTCACTAATTATGGCAAATTTTACACATGACTTATGATAGCTTTCATTTAACAATTTTTTCCCACTTTTCCAAGAGAGCTAATGTTGTAAGGTGTGGAAATAAAATTTTCCCGTGGATAGATTATGAGCTTCAGATGCTGACTGTGCCTGGCGGATTTGTGCCACAGTTTGCTGTTGTATTCTTGCCTTTATCTGATTATTGATAGTGCAGGCAGAGTTTTAGATGTTCAAAACTTCTGGTATTCTAATCCTGCCAAAAATTTCTTCACACCTTTATCTCTAATATATCTACTGTCTCCCTTGGTCTCTATGATGCATTTTATAGGCTGATGTTTTCTGCCTTTTCCTTCCACTTCCCAAACATGCTTCAATGTTGGTCTAACACATGAAATCCCAAGAAAACTGTGCATTACATTGTGAAATGTTAAAACAAAGTCCAGGGACATGCATGATTCTACAAAGGCACAGTGCATATTGTGAATTATTCTTGCCACCAGGGGCTGCTGGTGCCTCACTTCAGCCGGTGACTCAGACATGAAGCGGTGCCGGATCTCTTACACCTACATGCTCATACTCACATGGGGTCATAGTTGCTCTGCTCTTTGGATTTGAGGAAGCGCATGGCGAGAAAGCCACCACCCTGCAGGCACAGCACCAGTACGATCCCACCTATGAAGCTGGCCATGTCAAACTTGGCCTGGGAGAACTCAGAGGCTGAGTCGGAGCTGCTGTCACCACCTGCAGGGGAACAAAGTTCACAGTGTTTCCGTTGCCATCGCATCAACACGACCGGGTGTGAAGAAGAATTGTGTTTGACGTAAGAAAGAAGGCAGAGGGGCAGGAAGTGGCAGATGAGACACAGCTGACTCAATTTACCTGAGTCTCCACCGGCAGCAGCACTCTCCACAACTGGGTAACGAAATATGTGATAGTGTTAGAGAAGCGTCTTAGATATACTTAATGGATTTGTGTTTTTATTAAGTACCTGTGCACATTTCAGAAACTCTGGTCCAGCTGCAGTTCACGCCACTGTCAGCAGAATCCCCCTGATCAGTGACACACACGCCTGTGTCGTTACCTGAGAGAAAACAGCAGCGGCTTTACACCGTGTGTCACCGTGCGTTCGTGGGATGCTAAATAATTCAGCCTTCTGGTTCAAACGGCCAGAGCTTGTGTTACAGCAGCTGTGATGATTGAATTACTATCAGAGGTCAGATGTGTGTGTGTATATGCATGTGTGTGTGTGTGTGTGTGTGTGTGTGTGTGTGTGTGCACGTGTGTGTGCGTGTGCGTGTGTGTGTGTACTTACCGGTTGGACAAAGTCTCCAGACGCAGCCTGTCAGGTTAAGTGTGGAGTCTCCAACACACATATCACAAGACTCAGCCTGGGAACAATCTGGAGAATAAAACTGTACCATCAGTCATAATCATCATACGATTCAGGAATTATTTTTCAATAATTCAGGTATGAAATACAAAATCTGGGGGGGAGGATCTACCTATTTGTCTCACTGAGTTTGTGAGAAACATTTACAAAAATGTAGGACAGTCAGTAAAAACATAAAGGATGCATATAGTTAAATAAAGGTAGTTCAGAAATACTAAACGTGTAAAATGTGCAGGACAAAAGTTGTTCTTACAGTAAAAACAAATAAACACAAACCATCAAACGATTCCTACCTGACTGTGAGAGTGCAAAGGGAACCACTGCTAGAAGCAGCACAGACAGAAAAAGGAGCCTTGGTACTAAATGTTCCATTGTGATGAATGCCAATGTCTGGAGTTCACACCCTCAAACTTAAGTAAAAAAGTGAACTATCTTCAGCCGGTCCTTAAAAGAGAATCCAAAGTCTCCAAAAGAGATATGGTCCCCAGTGAGGACGCACCGAGAAAGAGACCAGGAGAACCTGGTAACATGAGCAAGACCAAACTTGGTTCCCCTGGCAACCAGGTGGCTACCTCAACCCTCCTGAAACAAACACCGGTTTGAACAGACTGACACCTGTTTACCTCAGTAGTTCCTCGCACGAGCAGACACATGTGCATTTCCTCATGTCTTCACAAAAAGCATGGAGCTTGACTGACTTCGTCCAACCAGATCAGGATCGATTAGGTCGATACATTGGTGGGTTTTCAGTTTTCCTTTCACGACCCGTTTCAAGACTGCAGTTTTCTAAAATCTTCTTTGAGCATCTAAACACAAAATTTTGCTTAAAGGTTAATGTGGTGATATGCAGTGATATCAACCCTATTACTGAAAAGTTAGAATACATTTTAACAAAGAAAGAGGCACTATTCTGTATATCTAAAATAAAACAAAACCTGCACATGGAGATAGATAGATAGATAGATAGATAGATAGATAGATAGATAGATAGATAGATAGATAGATAGATAGATAGATAGATA
>CAEGAF010098288.1:0-43316 GCA_903067075.1 Micropoecilia bifurca | reverse complement strand
CTCTATACATATATATATATATATATATCCACTGGATTTTAATTTTTTTAAAATGTCTTGTGTGTGATGGTATGCAGTCTTACATAGTTTTCAAGGTGTCTGGCACAGCAAAAAGCCCCATAGCTTTACAGATCCTCTACCATACTGGATGGTAGACATGGAAAGGGTACCCACATATTTATCCTTTTTCACACCAAACTGACCTAGAGGTTTTGTTGTTAAAAAGCTCAATATTGGGCCAAAAGCCTTGACTGGCCAATAAAAAAAAAAAAAAAAAATGGCCAATAAAAAAAAAGTCCCAGTAGAGTTTAGCAAACATTACATATTTATGATCATGATAGTAAGAACGAAAAAGGCCCAAGAAAGCATATGTAGACTTGTCATGTTTTTCCCCAGAGAAACAAGAAGACCTGAACTACTAATCAGATGTTCCTCTACAGACTGATCAACCTACAAACATATTATTTAGAAATGCTTCAATTTCTTTAAAGTGATACTTGGGGGTATTCTTATGTAAACTGGAGATTTTTTGAAAATAATTACTACTTAACATCACCACTGAATACATGCATTCAAGTAGAGTTAACATATCTCTACATTTTTAGGGTGTAATTATACAGGTATGCTACGTCTTTTCATATTTTTTGCAGAACAAGTTGAAATTATTTTAATGCTTCTTACCTTTACCAAAAACCTATGGTCTTAAACTTGCAAATTTGTCAAATCTTATTTTTTTTTAGCAAAACTCTCCATTAAAATGGACTACAATAAGCAATATCCTATCCAACACGTGGAAATACTAACTATTTAAATTAAATTGTAATAGATATCAACATGTATGTTAATTGAATGGCTTGAAATAGATTTCCACACCCCAGAGTAGCCCTGATCAAATTTCTCCAACACGTTCCGAGTGTCTCTTGACAGACAGCGTTTTCACTCCATCCCTTCGCATTAATGAGTGGGAAGGCTCTCCTGCGCGTTATTACCTGAAATAATACCATATGGTAAAATGTAAACAACATCTGCATATTCATGTCATAACTTCATCTGTTTAATTAGTTCCAGCAAAGCAGTTTACCCTCTGAGGCCCTCGCTGTCAGAGCAGTGATGGTAGAGCCGTGCCCCGCTGTCGCTCCTGACAGTCCTCCATTGTTTAGTTGACGCTCCTTCCCTGTCTGTTTAATGCCAGGTGCATCTTTACAGGCAGCAGGATCAGGTAAGTCAAATCAGTTTTTTTTTTACTCTGATGACATTTCCAAAACCTGACATTTCCTACTCTTAGGAAAGATGTTTACTATTTAATATGAGGATATCAATTTTTAAATAAAAACTGTCAGGTTGAAATTCTGATTTGGCTCTATATCGTTCCCCACTGTGAGCATATTGCTAATCTATAATAACAGTTCACTACATCTGGCTCACCCTGAAATTCCACATACTAATAAAAAAAAAAACATGGGACATTTAGCCAAATAAGGCATAATACTGTACACTGTTCTATTTACACTCAATAAAGGCTAGAGCAATATGCATATGTTTGTAAAAAAAACTGTGTTCTTTTTTTTATTTTACAGAAAATGTAAATCAACACAGGTGCACTAAAACAAAGCCCACTTAAAGGGAAATATTATATTTTTCATATGTACATAGTGCAATCGATCAAAAAGCTATGTTACCTTCAGTTGTTTGTATTAAGATTGACTTTAAAAGAAATTTGAATTTGCAATTTGACCCCTGTTCTCTCTCTTTAAAAGGATACTGCTCTTTCCCACACTCCACTTTCATCACGTCATTACAACACGTGATGACGTGATGACGTTTATTACTGCTCTTTGGAGCGTTGGACTGAGAAGTGGTTCCTATGATAAGCTCTGCAAACTCATAGTTCCACCAAATGTTTTTTTTATTGAGGTTGCCGCTAGTCTGGTGGAGTTGAGTGGGGAAGGCAGGGAGGGTTGCTCTGTGGGACAGTAGCTTGGCTCAGGACTGGAACTCCAAGTTCTCCAAGTATGGGTGGCTCTGAGTACGTGTTTAAGCACCCTGCATGGCTGCCATGAGAGAATCAAAAATATTTCAAATATGCATGAAAGAATCAAAGAAAGTATGTTTTTGATGAAGAAATAACATTATCACATGATTTAAAGCTAAAACTAGTCGATTGTATCAAACCCCTGGTTGAACTGCACGTCTGCTGAGCTCA
Organism: Micropoecilia bifurca; assembly: GCA_903067075.1. Taxonomy (NCBI): domain Eukaryota; kingdom Metazoa; phylum Chordata; class Actinopteri; order Cyprinodontiformes; family Poeciliidae; genus Micropoecilia; species Micropoecilia bifurca. Next base: position 41,113 of record CAEGAF010098288.1, on the reverse strand, counting down.
TCAAGTAACTAATAAGAAAGTTTGAAATTGGCATCATCTGCTGAAAAGGGAGTATCAGGAAGAGCAGGACATCACAACTTAAAGAGACAAAGTGCAATTTAAAGGTATCAAATTGTTAAGTTAAATTTCTTCCAAGTTATATTTGATACAGTATTTTTTATAACTAAAGGTAACAGAGTCTTGATTGTGATATAAAATGGCAGTATAAACCTGGAAAATACACAATAACCCCTCTTTATGACAAAAACTGTTCCATTACTGCTAAAGTATAATAAATTGACTACTACTGTTTTTTACCAGCACAAATATTTTTGTACAAACAAATGTCAATGACATCAGCGAGGGGACAGTGGAGAACCTTCTTTGTGCCACCTGACAGTGTGCAACAACAGGTAGGGAGAAGGTGCATTGAGTCATTCTATACTCCACAAAGCCTAAGGAAACTCACACTGCAGAATATTTTTAGATGCAATTAAGTAAGACTGGTTGTATAATGGATTTGGGAGGTATTTACTCTACTGTTGGTTCCAACTAAAAATCTTCTTTTGCAGCAATGTGCTTCAAATTAGCACATAATGAATCTTCAGCTGATCATAGAAGATGCCCATATTTCTATGGTCATATTGTGCCATATCCTAATAGTTATTTCCAGTAGGACAGTGCATCATGTCATACGGGTGAAATCAGGACATTGTATCCAAATGGCTCCACATCTCAATGTCACTGAATTCAAGATTTCAATTATTTCCATGGTTAATTCTATACAAGTCTAGCACACAGGCATGGACACTTTGTATTTGTGAAAAAATTTGTCACTTTCTGGATCTCAAATACCAGAATGATAGGACACCACCTGTGCAATATGTCCAGTCATTAAATTGCCTCAGTACTTGCCTGATTGAATTTTGATATGGCTCAGATTCATACAGATTGATTACAGTGTTTTCTATTATGTACACACTAGATTTATTATATTTTTATTTTTCCAGATTTACATTTCTACATTGATTCTGCATCTCTAAATTCTGTTTTTTTAATTTATGACAACTGAATACAAAGTATTACTATGAACTTGGTGAGTTCTTAGTAATACTATGAACTACAGGTTCCACAAAAAAGGATGAAAAACTGTGGAAGAAGGGACTCTGCTTTTGTGTCGTCTAAAAGAAAGCAGCTCGATTTACAGATCTGATACTCTCAGATGTGTAAACTAAATATGTGTGATGTGTGTTCTAAATATATATTCTTTACAGCACAGTTGCTTTATTTCTAAAGGTTCCAAGAAATGGCATTGTTTGTATAGTACTTGGAATTTTGGGTGACATTTAAGGAGAAAAGATCAAGCTCAAGAAAAATCCATCTGTTTGTAGGTCAAATGGATTAGTGTGCAGTCAGTCAGAAACTGAAATCAAAAATACTGCTGAGAGAAATTTTAAAATTGGCAAATCAGACAAATCATGTCAATTAAATAAATTTAAAAACCCTGCATTCGTTGAGCAAATCTTTTTATTCCACATTCTCTTTTTTTCATTACTTTTCTAGATGTGAAAAATGTTAAAAGCCCATTCAAAACTCTTACAGATAATTCAAACTACACAGGAATTTTATAAAAAACACCCTTAGCACCTCCACATACCAAGACATTTTGGGAAATTTTATGCTCCCAACTTTATGGGTAGAGCTTGGTGATGGCCTTTCATATCCCAACATAACTGCACACCAGTGCACCACACAACTTACATAAAGATATAATAGTTAAATTTGGTGTGACAGTATTTGACTCAAGCCAATGGACTATCGTTGGGCTGAATTAGAATTGGCCCAGTGAGGCAGACCTTCCCATCCAACATCAGTGCCTGATCTAATAAATGTGCTATGGAAACACTGTCAAAAACCTCTATAAATACCCTCCTAAACCAAGTGGAAAGTCATGCAAGAAGGAAAGTTTAAGCTGTTGTAGCTGCTATATGTAAGTGTAGGTGTTCATTTTATCATGCTGAAAACTATAGGGTAAAGTCAAGTTACCAAATATTTTTGGTCATGTGATATATACATAGCTAGGTGTACTTTCACATTTAAGGTTTACACATTTATTCCTGTTTATGCAAGTCAGTGCTTAGCTGGATATGTTTCCATGATCCTATGTTGAATAACCAGACCCATATAAAAGGGATCCATTTATAATAAAGCCATTCTACAAATAAAAATAATAAAAGCCTACTGAGCAAAGAGGTACGGAAAGCTTGAGTGAGTTTTCTCTAATTAAATTCTCCTTCATCAGGCACTCGTTGGTGCACAAGCATTAATACTTTTGACCTCGTGCAGTTAGAACACTAACATGCCTCAGGATGGAAAAAAAGAAAAGGGAAATGCGAGAGAAAAACATGAGGGAATATCTTATTAGGGAAGTCAGGCATGTTTTGCCCCTAGTTTCTTGATGGCTGCTCTTGGTGTCGCGACCTGCTGGCGTCTAGCTAATACGACAGTGTACGCCATGCCATTGTTCTCAATCAATAACTAATTATCAAAGAACTGGCTCTGACTGGTATTGTCCCCATTGCTCGGAGCCCCCTTATTGTGGGCTGAAAGACAGAAAGGGGGGAAATAAAGGGGAAAGGAGGGTGGCTTTTGGCTGCACAGTAATGCTGCCGCCACAACATCCTTGCAAGCCTTTCAAGATATGCTGTGCCGTCAGCTTGCATTACCATTACCTACTAATTGATATGAATTAAAACAGAAGAATTATTGTTGCTGCTGAATGTCATAACGATATCCTCAAAGTAATCATGGGGTACAAAAAGAGAACGGCACACAAACAGACCAAATAAGAAAAGACAAATTAAGCAGACTCCTGCTATGGACTTTTCAAATGAGGCTTTTGACAAAGGAGGAGCAAAATAAGACTGCAACCAATCTGCATCTTTCATTATTTCAATCTTGTCTGCAAGCATGAACCACAATTTTAACCAAACCGGACTAATTGATCTCATTTAAAAAAAAAAAAAAGAAATGAAAAAGATTTTAAAGCTGTGTTCTAGCAACCATCATGTTCAAAAGGACCGCTCTCATCACTAACACAATGTCGCTTTATCACCTTCCCATTGTTAGATGTTTTTTATAAATGAGCTGACAGAAATAGAGGAACCCAGCAATTCATGGTTGGCAGCACAGGCTGGATTGTGTGCTGGTGCCTGTCTGTCTCTGGGTTTCCCAGCAGAGTGGCAAGTCCTGTCATCCCACGTGGCGGCACAGTTCACTACTCCCGCAATCCCATTCGTGCGACAGGCACCAGGACTGGGGGGTTGGAGCCCCGAGGAACCCGCAGGGGTGGCTGGTGCCTCAGTGGCAGGCAGGGGTCAGGCTGGTAAAAAAGTGCTGCCCTCAGGACAGCGAGTCTAATCCCACAGCAAGAGCAAGGCAGCTGGAGCAGCCCATCCGCTCAGGCTGGGTAATGATATCACTTGCAGTGGATCTGATGTCTGACCTCATTATGGAGTTTAATTGTGTCGCTTGCAGAGTTTCTGTTCTTCAGTTCTACAGCCTGTTTTCTTAGAATGACTATGCAAAAACATTTTTGGCCTGCCATAAAAATGAATTTCTGTTCATATTTTTTTCTGTAATCCATATGTAAATAAATTGTTTTTTATTTGGTAAGTTTAAATGTTAATTTAAGAAGGATTTTACAAGATTTTGTGATCCAATTGATATGCACAAAAAAAAATCAACTAAAATTAAACTTTTTAATATTATTGAATTATTATTCGAGGCACAACTGTTGAAGAACTTACCAACGCAGGCATCTTTTGGGACGACAGGTGGTTGCTGATTGAAGAGAAAACATTAAAGCAGAAGTTCATTAACACCTTTTAAATATTCTTGGTCCTTATCACATTGTTAGGTTTGTCAAAGATAACTCACTGCAACGCAAAAGATAATACTGTCGTTCACACTTTTAATTAGACTTGGTCTTGACTTAAAAAGTATACGTTATTCAGTCATACATTAAAATAAAAATACTAGGAATGTACTACAAACATATTTCTCAGATTATATTATTGATGGGATGGTTTTTGAGTAAAAGTAACATTTTTATTTTATTGTATAAAGTAATGACAACATGCATCCAAACACTAAATAAAAATAGTCATTTTAACATTTAGTATCAGAAAAGGACAACTGGTTAAAAAAAAATCGCAGGGTTTTAAGATCGAAAATGAAGCAAAGAAAAAAAAACCTTCACTCCAGGACTTCTTTTACTTTTCCTATTATAAAGTTCTATGTTAAAATTGAGTTATGTTTCAGGTAAAGGATTACTTTTATAGGATTTCTGCCCCTTGGAACAATTTAGACAAGATTGATAACATTTCGACTTGTTAAGTCAAGAAATAATTCTCCACCCTTACACCCAGTGTCTTTAAGCACAGTATGTGAAGCTTATTATCATCTTTGTTATTTAAAATAAAATAAAGTACTTTCTGTGCTATATTTGGCATTATTATCAGTCAGAGGTTAACAGATTAACAGTTTAATACCCCAATAATACCAGACTATGTTGAGGCCAAAAAATTTGAAATATCCTTTTTTTTATTTTTGACTTTCTATAATTTATTCTAATTACTAATTACTATAAGTTGAATTACTATAAGTTAATTCAAAAATAAAAACACAGATGGGTGAAATATTTAACTCTGTACACAACAAATATCAAGCATTCTCTAAACATGAAATCATTTTAAAAGAACTCAACCTTTTTGGAACTTCAGAACGGTGTCTTCTCTGTACTGACAGTTAAGCCCATATTCTTCATACCCTTGGCAGATATAGATTTAAAATTATTTATTTTCAACTAATAAGTTAGTTCCTAATAGCAAATAAGATTTCCTTTAAAATATTTACATTTTACTAAAAAAAATAGTACTACATGCCAAAAAACTTTTATTCTGCTTACACTACAATGTAAAATTCATGAGCACTGCAGTAGTCAAACATTTCTGATAATAGTGGCTAGTTTTTTTGCTTCTATTATGACTGGCAATTTATATGCTATTTTATATGTTTGGTGGTGAGTCTATGAGTTTGTTAGCATAATCTTACTTTCACTCCACAGATTCTGTGCCAGATTCATGGAGGGAGTATGCCTGGGTCACTCCAGGATAAAAATGTGACTTCCGGTTGCAAAAGAAACATATTAGTAAATATGTAGCTGAACAATTCTGGGCTTATCTGTATCCAGACATGTAATATGATAAAAAGAAACTCCAGACTTGTAAAGACCGCAAAGAAGCCCTGTCTTAGAAACAGTTCAAAAATTTAAATGTGGCACAATGACCATAATTTTCGGTTACAACATTTATGCTTCTTTGACAATATCTAATCAATATCTCACGCAGTGGAGCGATTCACGGTTGTGGTGGAATTCTGATTTGAGAAATATGCTGCTGTATTCTGACTGATTTTTCTGAAGTGATATGCAAATCTACATACTCTAGAAGACGTTAAGCACCAAAACATTAGGTCTCCCATGAATATATTTCATCTTTGTTAGCACAAGCTGTTTTGATGCATGCATCAAGAAAGGCTGCCCTTGCCCCGACTTGTTATGAGCGGTGCAGCCTCGAAGCCAGCCGCAACCTGCCCTCCACCGTGAAGGAAGCAAGCCTTTCTTTGCCTCGATAACACATGAAAACATGAATAATGAAAACAGACAGAGATGTGGTGTAAATAGGAAACTGCAGATAGCTGCCTCGCTATCGCCAACCTTCTCCCTCCCACACAGCTCAAGAGGTAGTGTCACCTTAGCTTCCTTCTCTGTGGCTAAGCTATAGGAAGAGAGAAGGTACCGCTGGGTTCGTGGGTAACGGGCCACCACTGTTAATGGGGTTGCTCTTTGAAAACATCACTACACAAGTAAACAGGGCACTCCGCTGTGAATTAAGTGCAGCGAAAGTTTGAATAAAAGTAACACGGTGGGTAAAGGTTACAGGCAGAAGGTCTTTTTTGTGTAAACAGCAGCCGGTGCACAGGTTCACTGAAAAAGATGCTGTGTTGTATTGAAAACGCCTCATTACTCCCCTTCACATTCTCTTTGCCTTATATAGTGTAGCTATGCGCCCTTGAAAAAGAGACGCCAATTAATTCTTTGCGTTGCGCGTGCAAATAGATTTTTCAATATTCTCATCATAAAAGAGCAATTATAAATCCATGATTCATATGCACAGTCTATTTGAAACAGCTAGCTGTGTCCATTGTCAGTCGTCAGCAAAGAGGATAAACCATGAAAAGGCCTAATCCTGCTACGAGCAGCAGGCTTTAATGAGCAGCCTGTCTCTGGTAGACCCATGCGATACCCTGGCTGGGGCCAGACCCATGCAACGTAGAGGTCAGTTCCTAATGGAGGGCTCTGTGGCTTCCCCTCTGGAGAAGGGTGGAACCCACTTGCGTTGACCTGTTAAGTCAAGTTGCTCTCCTCTGACCCTCCAAAAAGATGCCTGGATGTGGGAGACTGTCAGGAAAAAAAACAAACAAAAAAAAAAAACTACGGCATAAATGGCCATGCCGCCTGCAGGCAATGAGGCTCACAAGAAAATGAAAGGAGGTAAAAGAAAATGCCAGCTCAGAACAGGAGACTGGAGCCTGTGAAAGATGTAAATTCAAAGCAAAAGGAGTAGAACTTTAACCTATTGGCTATTATGCACCAAGTGAAACAGAGCTGCCGCTTGGAATTAAGGGACAATGTGGAGTTCAGGCCAGGGGCATTTAACCAATGGACATGTAGTGTATCAGATCCCAATCTTAATGACATCAGTGACCGAAGCTTTGCAGAAACTCTGATCTCTGCTGGCATAAAGAAAGGGTCACGGCCAGAGGGGATTAGTGATATATATGGAATAAGTGGAAAAAAAAGAAAAACAGAGAAAAGAAAGCATAATGAAAAGTGGTTATGAGAAACCAGGGGGAATATTATTGCTGGACTACCACAAGATGCAGAAGGGGAGGAAAGAGCCGTGCAAATAGTCATGGGATTGCAAAGTCAATAATACGTGCAATCTTCACAGACAGAAAGCTATAATCAACAAGAATCTATATTGAGGGTGAATGCCATAGTTTTTCAAAATGTCACCAGAGTGTATTTGCAGAAGGGCAGAAATGACATATGAAAAGCAGGAAGGTGAGACGCAGGGACAGAAGGAGCGAGAGACAGACGGCAGGACACAGAAACCAAGGCAAAATGTGTCACTGCTCTGAGATCACGCCCTGCCTCGGCCTCTCCCTCTTGATGAACCGGAAAGTGTCTGCATTCTGCTTTTCTACCACTAAAAATTCATCCGTTAACAAGACAGATGCTACCCTGGATGTCGGAACTGAAGAAAAAATAAAAAACTGAATTGTGAAGATACTTTCAACTGGCTGTTTCAGCAATGATAAAATTGCAATATTCTTGGTGCAGTGCTACAAAGTACAATACCAGGAAGAAAGCAGCATCTGAAAACTGGGTGATTGGGGAGGAAGTGCGGTTGTTGTGAATATAAGCACTTAAGGTTGAGTCATTTGAGGGATATAGATATTTTCCATTTTCAACTCTGACAAAAATGCAATGAAATAGGGGGGCTATTTTCCCCTTTTCGATTTCAGTCTCATAAATCCTTTTCAAGCGCAATTCCCATTCTTCTTTTGAGGTCTTTTAAGTCATTATAAATGTTTTCTCTTTCCCTCTCTTTTCTGTCTGTCGCTCTCCTTCCCTGTCCCCAGCTTTAGTCTTTCTTGAATAAAATAAGTGGAGATTTGCTGGAAATCAGCGGCTTTTGTGTGTGGCTGCAGGAGCATGGTGAAATGTTTGGACACTAATACCCATTCATTTCGGTAGTGCCATAAATAAAAGCTGCCAGCTATGCGGCTGCCGTGAAGTGGTATTCTTTGGTGCCCAGCGGGATGTCCTGTTCACATTAGCACAGCAGGGAAAACTGGCCGGAACAGCCAGACAACTAAATCAAGACATTGTCAACTTCTGACAAAATTGCTAAGGGGGAAAGCTGGTTTTAAGAGTGGTTGTGCATGAATGCTTGTATGCATGTTTGCGTGTGTGTGTGTGTGTGTGTATTTATGTAACACACAAACATAGATGACTGTTAGCGCAAAAGAATGATAAAAACAGAAGGCACAAGAGGGGGTACGGATAGATTTTTTCCAAACTTTTGGAATATTATGCCACATAATTTCTACCTGAGTAACATCACACTGCAGATATAAATGAGGAAATGTTGGTGGACTGAAGACAAGATAATTTAGCTTAAGAAAATAAGTCTAAACAACCACAAAGACTCATCTCCTGGTGTGATTTTCTCTCTTGAATCCATTTGAGAGTGCTTATCAAAATCAATTTTCCAATATGTGCCTTGCACAGGAATTCAAACTTGTTTCTGCATTCATCAAATTATAACAAAATTTGTGTATTTATTTGGTATTTATGTGGCCGATCAACACAATGTAGTGCAGATTTCTGAAATGCAAGGCAAATTCCACACGGTTTTAAAATCTTTGGCAAATAAAAAGTGTGCCCTGCATTTATAATCAGACCTCTTTACTATGAGGCTCCGAAGTAAAGTCAGCGCCTTTCAGAAGTACTTAATTTATCAATATATTGTACCTGTGTTTAAGTAATTCTTATACACAGTATTAATACATCTGTTCTGTGAATGCTTCAAAGGTTTGTTAGAAACCATTAGTGAACAAGCATGAAGACCAAGGGATGGAGCAAGCATGTTAGGGATGATACTGTGAGAGGAGTTCAAAGCAGTTTTAGGTTATAAAACAATATTCTAACATTTAAATATCCCAAAGACCATGGTTCGAGCAAACGATCGATCTGTAAACAGACATAGAAAACAGGCTATGATTTGGGTCTACAAACAAACAACTGGGTCACAGAAAATCTAGAGGTGGAGGCATTATGCTGGGGGAATGCTTTCTTTACTTGAAGAGTGACCTTGAAGCAGGATAATCAGTTGAATGGTTTAGATTAAACATATTTGTGCATTGGAAAAGACAAAAACAAGTTCAAATACAAGTCATACTGTGTAGCAAGTTTTTAAATTGATGTTCAGTAAGATTCCTCATATGTTTAAGGCACAGGTTTCTTCCAACCTGTGCCAGTTTGGAAGAAAGAGCAGGCAAAAATCAATCAAACAATATTCCAATAAAATACACTGAAGTATAAATGTTTTTGCAAAGCACTGCATATAGTGATATTTTACAAGTTCTTAAAGTGAAAAAAAAGTCCAGAGGCTAACGTATACTTTTAATATTTGATTTATGTCTTAATACGCTTCAAATCATTAATCTTTATAAAATCAGAATACTGACCTTCTGATGAAGGTGGTTGCTTGTTAATACCACTAATAAAACATATTGCAAGACTAATCTATTTACAAATTATTGCCATTCCTAAAAACAAAGAAAAAGAAAGCATTCATGTAGTAGAAAAAGTCATAACATGTGCTCAGTTAAACCCACTCCCAGCCTAGAGTTACATTTGCAGGTGGTCAATTTCAATTGCCTAGTCTCCACAGAGGTTAACTCTTGGTGAGTGCTAAAAGCTGAAGGTTTGAAATGGAGTCCTATTATCAGTCGAGGCCTTAATGCCAACAAGGCTCAGACAATGACAACCTTGACCTCAGCTAAGTACACAGCACAGCAAGAACTCTCGGATATGCTGCCCAGAACAATGTAAGGGGAGAGGAGTAGTGCTGAGCCAGGGCCACAGCTGGGCCATGCCATGCCTGTGGGCCTGCCATTTTGATTAGGGGTAAGTACGCCTTTTATCATAGTTAGACTAAAAAGGAAGGGAACACAGAAAGGGTGGAGTTTCTATTCATATCTCTGTTCTTAATAAACCCTGCTTGACAACAAAGTGGTTCAGCACCTCCCTGCAATTGGGAAATGAACCGTTACAGTGCATGTCAGGGGTCTGACATCCACTCCAGACTCTATATGAAGTTTGGCAATGCCACCCTGAGGTTGCAGAACACTACCCCTTCTTCTGGTGTTCTGTGGATTGAAGATGAGAACAGTGCTGCTGCTGCAGCCTCCAAGTTAGAGCCTTTGCTGTAGGGTTCAGTGGACCTTGCGAAAACACCAGTGAATCTGTCGCCATCGTCATCTCCTGGGAAAAAGCTGGCCGGCCACTTCTGAAGCTCCAGTGACTCGGGGCTTGAACCTTGCTGCTCTCCATTCCCTACCCTACGCTGCCACTGGGAATCCGTGACCTCAGGTTCATCAGGAATCACACAGTTTCCAAAAGCAAAAGCTGGCTCTCTCATGTTTTTAAGCTGTGCTGCACTCTCCACTGGCTCTGTGCAAACTACTTTTCCGTTATCTATTGTTGGAGACGCAGGGATTTTGTATGGAATTATTCTTTAAAAACCATTTACATCACTTTTAAACACATCTAAGTAACCCTGTCAAAAATGTAGCAACATTTTTTAACAGATTTGATGATATTGTAATAGCTTTCTTACTGCAACCAAGCCCAGATGGCTCTTAATTGGCTGGCAAAGGTAGCAAAAGGTCTTTTTTTTAGGCATGAGTGAGTGTGTGATTGTTGCTGCAGAACTGCTGCTGTGAAAGGCTGGCTGCATGTTGTGGAGATGGAACAGTGAGAGCACAGCTTACCACGCAGGGAAACGTCGGGGGTGTGCAATGTATGTTTGTTGGGATGATGTGCTAAATGAAAGACCATTTCAAATGGGGTAAAGAGGATACAGTGAGTCAGTCAACTGTAAATGAATAAAAAATAATAATGGCCACCTGCTTTGCTAAATAAGTGTCATGGCATACTAATGAAATTTGTTTCTCTAGACATGAAGTTTTGGAAAGAAAAAAAAATCTTTTACAAAGGAATGTGGTTAAAATTAAAATTATGTATGTTCATTGAATAAATGTTTATTGGTAATTTTTTATCGTTGTGTGAAGCTTTACATACCATCTGACGTTTTCAAATTTTGCTATATAACATATGAAATGTATTTAATGAGTTTTCTGATGTACATGAATTTATATGCAATTGTGATGCTCGGGCAAAGTTTAGCCAGAAACAAAAATCAAAAATGTTTAAATATGCATTTAAAAATCCAGGCTAACCAATTTCCTTCTAAAGTTAGCTCACTTGTAAATTAATTCCACATGTCTATCTCAGTTTAGGTAGAACTGTTCTGTGAAGTCCTTGGATGCTTTATCTGCATAATAAAAAAGGGAGAAAGAATCAGACAGTTCATGGTTAATGTTGCACAGGAGTTTAAAGCATATCATAAAACAATGTTCCAAGCATTTAGCATCCCATAAAGGACCGCTCCAATTCATCATTTGAAAATAGGAAGAGCATGAGCCAGCTACAAAAGCTAGTGAGACATGGGAGCCCACCTAAACTAGGTCTAGCAAGGAAAGGCTTTAGAAACAATAAAAAACTATTTCAAATGTGGAAAAGCTCAAGAAATCAACATCTCAAGTGACAAAATATTTTGGCCTGATACATTAAACACTGAAATTATAAACTGGCATAATATCAAAACCATCAAGAGTAATAGCATATTTTCTTATTATGAGCTATATATGAGGAAAACATACAACAATACTGGTGGATGTGTTGTTCACCAGTACCAGTCCTGTCATTATCCTGCGATGACAGGACTTGCATATTGCATACAGTGCTAGTATCAAAACTATAAATGTGCAATATAGTGCAGTCTTTAGAAATTTTGCTATGGTACCCAAAGAGTACAGCAAGTTAAATATTTTACCCTTCCTAAAAACATAGCATGCTTTAACTCAACAATACTTATCTTAATAATGATACAGCATATGCCTTTTTGCTAAAAGAAAAAAAAAACATATATTTAGGTTGCAATCTATACATAGAGGGTAGGAACCACTGCAAAGATGAAGACCTAACACTTGTGCAACACCTTCTGACTAGATGTCTTTATGAGCAGGAGACAAAATTAAGTCGTGTCAAAATGTCAGGCCAAGGGAGAGGTTGAGGTAGACATCAAATCAACAGCAGTCCGATACAGGATCCCATTATCAGTGACACTACATGGGTGCCCCCCAGCCAAAAGTCCCCTGCACCCGAGAAGTTAAGGTGTTGCTTGATTCATTAGTGCCCATGTCTGAGCCGAGGTGACGGCTCCCTCATCGTCCAAAGAGGGGTGAGAACTGGAATGTCTTTTCTTTCTGTCAACACTGTGTCACTTTAATTTCTTTCTCTGACGCCCGGCCCTGACACATGGAAAGGTTTGACCGAGCACCATAGCAAAGGATCATAGGAGAGTCCTATTTAAAGGGAGTGGTTGACACTGTTGACATTTCATTCTTTCTCTACCTTTTAGCGTCACCTTTTCTTGTAAAAAGAACAACATTGCATTAAAGGATACATTTGTTCTTTGAAATATCTGATAATGGCAATATTACTATTTTAGAAAAACTGACTAGATAGTATCTTGTGATTTTCTGAATGCGATCACAGATGGCTGGGGGAGATATACTAAAATATTTGCAATAATTCAAATTAAAGATGTAATCTCAGGGATAAAAGAAAAAGATTTATCCAGGAACTATACATATACTGTGTATATACCAAACTTGCAACTGAATACAATTGTACAAAAGAGCATATTGTAATACCTGTTATTGTCTGGCATTTGTGTTGAAGTATTTACAGTATGAAATCACCCATAACACATAATAGCTGTCAATGGATGCACAGTGCTAATAATGTAATGTGCCCCTCCCTAAGGGAGCTGATCTCCTCATCTGGGTCACAGTGAGTATTAAAAGGGTTAAGGGTGCACAGTAAATTTATTGTGGGTCTTCCAGCACCAATGTGCTGGAGCACTAATGGATGACCTTGGGGTTTGGCTGTTCCAGACTTGAGGAGATCATGTCTCACCACCTCCCTACCAATAGGATGACCCTGGCTCCTCTCTGCCCCCAGCCTCAACCTTTAACTCGATGATCTTTGACCAAATTATTAAGCAGACACCTGCTTTCCGGTCTATGCTGAGTGAGAGGAGAAGTCGCTCTAAGTTACTCTAATTTAATGTAGACATGCAAATCAACAGTATAAATTTCACCCCGTAAGCCAGACTTTCAATGGTGTAAGCTAAATAGGATATTGTTGAAACTTTGCTTTTGTAATCTATTTAGGATCTATTTTGAATACAGCATTCCCATTTGTTGTCATAAAATACTCTTGATTTATTGCAACATTAGGACCGCACAATGCTGCATATAATTTATAAGGACAGGTCCCCAAATGAGGGGACAAGAATTTGCAGGAGATAAAGTCGAGCCCCGCGGCTAATGACTTCAATGAAATTGCTTCCTGTTTCTGAAATGCATGTACCTTTCAGGTAAAGTTCCACAAAGCAAGCATATATACAGTGCTGTGACGTACTGTTCATTTCTTTTTATAACAAATGAACTCAATTCAGTTGTCTTTGAGGTTAGTCTATTTTATCAATTTAAGGGTTCCTTAACACTGTCCAAATTCTATACTTTGTTAGGTTAAAATTTCTATGGTTCTCCATCATCTATTGTCTCGCTTTGCCAAGATAATTCAGAATGCCTAAATTTAATATGCATTATCCAAAAACTACAAACTGTGAGAAATGACAGAGAGAGGAAGAAATAAAAGACATGTAAAAGTAAGAACAGAAGAAATTAAAAAAGAAGGAATAGATAGATAGATGGGTGAAAGGGTGGGTAATGACAATTATGAATGGATGTGTGTGTGTGTGTGTGTGTGTGTGTGTGTGTGTGTGTGTGTGTGTGTGTGTGTGTGTGTGTGTGTGTGTGTGTGTGGGTGGGTGGATGGATGGATGGATACAAGTTTTAAGAAATGAGTAAAAAAAAAAGTATGTAAACAAACTATTTTTTTCTGTTCACTATTTTTTAACATAATTATTCCAAAACAAATCCACATTGATTTCCAGACAGTTTGATCCCTGTTAATGATTAGCACAAAATAAAAGAAAAAAAAAGAATATTGTTTTTTTCTTTCTTTTTTGCCTCCTTGGATGGAAAATGAAACAGATGACCTATGCGCATATTAACCCCTCAAAAATAATAAGAAGACAATTTTACTATTGTACCAAGTCTAACTAATGGACTTCATCTTGTCAAGGGCACCGAGGCACAGAGAGCTGCCCCAAAGACTTCTTTGGACCTCAGGGATTAGTATGTGTCAAATTTGAGAGGGAAAATGGGAAAGAGAGGAAAAAATGCTACCATTAAGGTATAGCTTGGAAATGACTCTGACCCAGTGCTGCCATCTTGCATTGTCACACCATCTGCACAAATGTGAACTTTGCCTTTAAATCCTGGCTTCTCAATTAACATGTCCAGCTGGGTGGAGAATTCCGTCAGCTCCCTAATATCATTACTGCAACGGCAGACTGTGATATAAATATTAAAAAAGTGCCCAGAGCTCTTTCCTTGCTATAGGACAGCTTCAGATTCTTAAGTTATAATAAAGTCGAGCCACACAGCAGGGCCACTGTGGTGCGGGAGGGTTTATTAGGGCTCCTGTGGACTGTAGGACAGAAAGGATAATGTTTTTCGTGCCATCTTCCTTTGTTTTTTGTTGTTTTTAAAAAACAACAAAAACATCTTAGATCATCTTAGATACCTATATGGTAAAACAACACATCCTGCAAAGCTCAACAATGGCAAAGACTCAAGCTTCTTTGAGATATTCTTGTGGTCACAGACAAAGAGCGTTTACAAAGCATCAGGTTTTCTTCCAAAACGCAAGCTGTGTGGTCTTTGTGATAGCCCCATTACAGCTTGAAGGACTCTTACTTTAGGCTGTATGTCTGCATGTCTCTCTGTGTGTTTGCTTGTATGGATAACTGTACTCTCCAGAAAGGGAGATCTTAAGAGGAAGTCTTTGAATGTAGGACATTGGCGCAGTAGCGGTTAATCTTCCCCCACGGCTTTACAGACGGCTGTGGATTTAGGAAGCTGGCATCATAACTGACCGGTGCTGTTTGATTAGATAACAGAGGATCTACTGCAGGCATCAGTGGTCCGCCGTGCTGAAATGAAACAGTGTGCTCTCTGCCGGCTCTCCTTAGAACACGATGGGGGTAATTCTTTGACAGTCAGAAGGCACTAGCTGCCAAGCAACATCCACCACAGATATGCTACAATCTCTGCAATGCTACGGACAGCACCAGCTTGCACCAGATGCTGGGAATTGGCTGTCACTTTGGCCGTCACGGCTTGAGTCCTGCAGATCTACTTGAGACACGCATGCAGGATAGCAACTGGGCAAAAAAGAAAGGAGAATTATAGTAAATACTGCTTTATAACGAATAATTTTGCCACGATGAGATTCTAGAGGTATAATAGCCTAGAGCAAAAATACTGTCATTATTTAGTATCACAGCAACAATGCCAAAATTGAATAAAAACAATCAACAAAAGAAAAACAATTCTAAATTGCTTAAGTAATTTAACATATTTATTATTACTAAAGGAGTTGCTATAAATCAAACTCATTAGATAAGATGAGAAATTTTAGCAATAAAACAGCAAAAACTAAATATTGTCAATATCTATAGTAATTTATGTAGTTACTTGATACTACATATATCCAAACATCTATGATATCTCAGTAAAAAAGATACATAGTGAAATGATTTTGCAATTTTGAAACAGGATTTTTAAAAGTTTATGATACAATGATAACATCCCAAACCGTAATACTGAATACCTAAAAGACCAAATAAATAACATTATGTGACAGAAATTTGTAACTTCTGCAGACCCAAATATATCATCATGCAAAAGAATCACTGAGATTCCATTTTCATTTTTAACCCATACAAATCCAGAAGATAAAAAAGATAAAAAAAATTATATGTTTGCCAACCTTCCCTGTAAACCATTGCCAAGGGTGGAAGATGAATTTGATTTAAGGGATTAACAGATTGTTCTGAAAAAGTTTTTCTGTGTTCCTCTCCACTTTGAGTGGATTTATTGTTGACATTTATAAAAAAAGGGAAATACCCCAGTTATTATATTACTGATCAAATCCACTCATCCATTAACTATCCCTACTTGTCCTCGTAGGGATCTGGTATCTATCTCCAGCAGTCACTGTGCGAGTGGTGGGGTACAGCGCTCTGTGCTGTTAGTCGTGATTTCAATTCAACTACCTTCTTGTTGTAGCGCCCCTTTAATCAGGAGTTATGTTTGCTGTTGGAGGAATGTTAAAACTTCTCTCCATGAAGCCCTCAAAATCAACAACAACCCTCAAAATCAACCCAACATTTTGCCATCATGTCTTTTTCATGTTGCTATTTTTCTGCGTCATACCCTCCACTTTTCTGTCATCACATCTTTGCCTTCGTACCACATAAATAATTTTTGGCAGAGAAGTTGATGCTGCTCCGTAATGCAGCAAGGCTCAATGGACGCTGAACCTTAAGAAGCTTGTCAAGTGTTTAGGTTTGCATCCCACGTTAAACTCCTTTTTGACTGTTTCTCTTTCCTATTTTCGGATACTTCCGTCATCTTTATTTCTGTGTCTGGTTCCAAAAGCTTAAATATGACCAACAGTGCTCTCTTCTGGATGGCAGCCACACTACAAGAGTGCAAAAGTCTTAGCATGGGTCTCAAACTCACTTTCATTTTGCACCATATTAAGACCATGAATGTCCTCAAAGGGCCAGTTGTTTCAGAATGTATTGATAAAATCCATTAACAAACTGTTAACATATGAATAAATAGCTATCTCTGCATTTGTTGAATACTTCCTAAAATGAAACAATATTGAACATATTTTCACATTCACAAATGTGAGGGACCAGATGGATGGGCTTCCATCAGTAACGGCGCAGAACTCCACTTCACGTCAGACGCCACATAGGTACTGGTATGGGCTGGTATTTGGAATGATGAGCTGGATGGAACTTTTCAGGTTGAATATGGGCTCAAAATCAACTCCAAAACCTATTGCTAGTTTTGAGAAGGTATTTTCTTCAAGCAATGGTACAGGAAGAAGTCTGGATGTTCAAAAAAACAACACATTTTATGCAAATTAATGCTTGATTACATATATTCAAGTATTCTTCTGTGTAGCCAGTAAAGGTGTAAAAAATGAAAAATTTATAACATGGCCCCCTTCCTAACCTGATCTGAACCCAATAGAGAACTTGCGGACAGTTCTTAAATGCGAGATTTACAGAGAAAGGAAACCGTCCACCTATCTGAACTGTTTCTTAGAAGCTATGGTTGGTCCTGACAGACTCAATAAATAGAAGGCGTATCACTGTTATTGAAAGAAGGGTGGCTGCATTGATCACAGATGTTTTTGCGGTTGTTGGAATGTCCGAAAGTTTTGAGTTGCTTCTTAATCTAACTTGCTGAGGTTTATTAACATATTGGTTTAACCAAGAGCATTGTAGTTGGTGATTAATGAAAACATTCCTTAAAAATAAGAATTGCCTAATGATTTTGTGCACAGCCTGTGTAGCCATGGACTCAAGTCTGTTAATGACACTTAATTGTTTGATTGAATGACCTGAACACAGGCAGTCAATTCCTGACCTGTTTCTTAAATTCAAATCAAATAACACAATGTCTTGAGGAATTAGTATGCATTATGGAGATTTATTAGCTTCAAAAATATTTTTTTACTTAATTGTTCAAACAATATTTAGCTCTAGTTCTTTAAAGGCTTGGAAGGCCCACAGAAAAACTGAGTGATAAAGCTCAACCCTTGGCTGTACTGTGGTGGAGGGCCTTTGTCCCCTTGAACAAAATACACTCCGAGTACATGTGGGTGGATGTCACTTCAGATACAGATGCATTTCGGGTCTGCATGGGGGGATAATGTGCAACAATGATATCTTTGATCATTGTTAGAACTCCCCAACACAGGAACTGTGTCGAGTATGGTTATCATCAACCCATTTCTATTCCCCAAGCACAAATCATTTCATGGCTCCTTCATCCCATGTGCCAGAACTGGGTTTCAAAAGCAATTTCAGCTGAAAAATAAGGTGCTTTTCTTCAATTTTAAAGCCATTTGTATCAGGGTTGGTGTTGTTTACCTTGCTAGTACATTGGTATTTACATACCTCTTTAAAGGAAAAAAATGGCTTTGTATGATTTATGGACTCCAGCAAGAGCACAATTTTCTGTGTCGTACACCTAATCTGAGAGGGCGTGGGGAAAGGTCACATTGGCCGTACAAATACTAAGGCCGTTCCATAGAGAGGGGGTGGATATTCATTTTCTTAAAAAAAATTTCAGTTAGGTCTGATTTATGATATGCAGAGCACACCAGTCTCAACTAAAGCTTTAGTTTCAACCTTACATCTGGACAGGTGAAACAAATTAATAATAATAATAATAATAATAATAATAATAATAATAATAATAATAATAATAATAATAATAATAATAATGCTCAAACTACTGTCTTTGATAACACAATAAACTTTTTATATAATTTGCTGCAGACGATAATTACAGACAACAAGAACAAACAAGAAACACTGTGATATGCTGTCAGGTGTTAGGATCAATGCCATGTTTCAGAGTAGTAACCTTTAGCCTCCCCCTTGACTCCTGTGCGATATGATACCATAGGACTGACAAAGCTGGAAAATACATTTTCATGTACTTAGAGAACATGACACCACTATGAAGACTTCTTTTTTTCCCCCGTCATAATTTTTCAGATATATTTCCTATAAAGCATCTGGCATGAATTAGATCTGCACAACAAAGAAGAACAAGCCATGTTGTATCAGTGTTTAGAAGTAATTCCCTACAAAGATAAAGACCTGCTTTGGGTGGTGTTTACAGCCTATCCAGTCAATTATCAGGGTGCGGTAGTGTCCATTAAAAACGGACACTGTCAGGTGGATCTTTATTAATATTTATATGAGCTTAACATGCCATAGTGTAGCTGTGAGACAAGGACGGTTGTTTTGTCTGCAGAGAACAAAAGGAAGACTCCCAAAAAGGTCATCCAATTTACTGAACTGCTAAAATGCAAGCCACAATAACAAGGAGCAATCCAATCAAGATATTGCTCAAATGACATCACTGAAAATAACACTGCAGTTTGATTTATCGTATATTTATGTCACTCGAACCTGGGTTTAACTGCTATGTTTTAAAAAGGTTAGAAAAGATCACCCACCATTGTCTTAAAGAGGACATTGGTGCTCAACACGTCTTTGGCTCTGCAGATTTACACTGCCACAATTAAAAAACATTCTGTCGTGGATGAATCGATCTATGATATATAGAAAGGAAAAGTATCGGTACTGCAGATTCCGTTTCATGTTAGCATTATACGTCTATTATTTACAGTGTGCTCATTCCTTGCATGGATGGACCAATTTATGAGGAAGCGGAGGATCAAGTTCAGTCCTAATGACAACTCTCTACTGACCTCTCCAGAGAAAACAAATGGAGCCCCAAGGTGATGTTTCAATATCACTAACTACTTGGGTGTCCCAGGGAAGGGAACAGATGTAGGCCTGAGGATGAAGAAGGGGTGAGGTGCGGGTCAAGGTCACCATACGCCAAGGTTAGGGTCAGATAAGCACTGCTGGCTTGGGGGCCTTCACATACCCACAAGCCATATAAAGGAGGCGTTGTCAGAGCCTGAAGAGCTACAGATCGGGTGTTATTCCACTGAGGGCCAGAGGGGTTCTTGAAGGCAAGGGCACTGAGGTTCAGAACTGTCATATGCCCAAATCCTTAATTACTTCAGATCCTATTGCCAGCTTTGGGCTGTTACTGTAGAAAATTACTAATGTGTTTATAGACAAAAAAACAAAAAAAACCTAAATGGACTTTTGGCAAAAAAATGTGCTTAAGTAATAAAACAACATGTTCTAGTATCATAGATTTCAAGGTCCTAATTTTATAAAGATTTCTGTAATTTTTGCAGCAATTATTTTTTTTTTTAAATAAACTGCAAAAACTTTCACAACTTCAAGTGTTTTGATAAAACTGTCATCACAAGATTTTCATGTGAAAGCTTGACTTATAATTAAGCCAATGCTAGGACTATGGATGTACTTCTTTATTTCACACAATACAAACTCGTGTATTTCAGTTAGAGGCACCAAGGAAGCATCTTTAATTGGAAAAAAAAAATCTAAACGAATTACTTCAGGTTATTTGTTAAGAATATAAAATGTCAGACTCTGCCATTAGTTGCTGTGGGAGATCCCCTGGTATTTGGAAGGAATAAATTAGCTCCAGCACATTTATTTTTGACTTAATTAATAAGATAACCTAAGTGATTTATTTGATTCCCCAGACTGTATGGCACAATAATAACCTACAGTGCGAGGTAAATTCGCTAAATGTGTTCAGCCAGAGAAGGACAACAGAAACAGAGTGAGACTGCAATTACTGTCATATTCATGGGGAGGAGTTCCTAATAGGGAGATTTTCTGCTCCATATCAGATCAAATGAAACTGTATCCTGGTGGGTTGTTGATTCTCTAATTAGAAGGTGCAAGTAGTTTGATAAAACTCTTAAAGACTGTGGTTCCTCCGGTTGTCAGCTAATTGTGTGTCTGTTCATTCTGCTGTGGCATCAAACATTTTTATAATAGAAGACTGTAAATTAAGCTGGATTGGATAAAGTACACTGCAGTGACCACAATCTAACTATAAAATCATACAGCTCAAAAATAACTCCAATAAGTATTCGGGGATAATGAAGAATGCAATCTTCATTCCATTTATTATTAATTTTTCAGGTGAAAAACAAGAACTGACCTTTCATATAATGAGGAGATTAAACAGTCTACAAAACAGGAGGAAAATAAATATAATTGCATTCTTCAAATGCTTTTAGAATGAAGCTGCTTTAGATGTACCTAGGTGATATTTTCTTTATTTTTTCCCTCTCTGTGAATGAAAAACAGTATGCTTAAGAGCAACTAAATGTTTTGCTATTTATTAATATTTGTAATTTAAATTTACATAATAAAATGTAGACAGGTTAATATGCTATGCTTCAAAATAGACACAAGAAGGAAGTTTATTTTTTTTTAAGAAACTTACAAACTGCATAAACGAATTTCATTAGAAGATTTTAAGATCGGAATTGGGACGCTGAGACTGCAGCAAAATCTTTCAGTGTTTGCAGTGGAATGGACATGAGACACGCTTAATAATTCTGCACCAGGAGAAAATACTCCACAAATGGCCACTGCTATTAGTTGTGTTTTCTCTTTAATGTATTTACTTCATCTTGTTATGATCTTGGGACAGTACTGTCAGCTTAATAATTTTAGAAAAAAATCGGTGGCATCCATTGTTACTCTAATAAACTGTGCGCTACTGCGTTACTACATTCTTCGTAACGCAGAAGTTCATAAACTATTGACAGAGAAGTTTGATTGCTGTCCCATTTACTTAATATATTTAATTACTATTACATTACTATTACTACTATTACTATTAGATATCTGAGCAAAAAATCTGAACTGAGCATTAAAATCTGCTGTGGTCTTAATTGACTGTGGGGTCACAATGCTGCTAAAAAAAAAATCTGAGAAGGGTGTTAAGCAATCAAACCAGCACATTTTGATCCAGGGAGAATATAGTTCTGATCACAGGCAATTCCATCAATTTGTAGGTCCATAAACTCATCATGGTGAGTGGTAAAATGCACTTCATCCATCCATATGTAATTTCTCAACAGAAAATTGTGCCTCCTCTCTGTGTTAAATGGAAATGTTTTTCACTTGGGGCCAGATACTCTTCTGACTGATATGACTGGTCAGATTTTCAGCTCAAATCCATTGAATCCAAGCACCTTTGGACTTCACAACGGAGGACAATGACGTATAAGAAGGGAAGGAAAAGCAAAGCAAAATCAAATCAAATCAATCAAAGCGATGCGCTCACATAGTTAAAAAAAATGGCTGCGATCAAAGCCACATGCCCCTATTTATACATGGGCTGATGTGATTGCATATTACGCTCCTCTGTGTTTTAGGAATGAATGTGATATCATAGTCAACTTTCTTAAATACTTTGAACCAAAGTAGCAGAATGATGGAAACATTTAATTGGTTTTAAAACCACAACAACCTTTAAAACCTTTGTATATCATGGAACCAGTAACCGGCTCATATCATTAGTACAGAATGACACAGACACACACACACACACAAACATTCCAGGGTTTTTATTTTGAGGAGATTCAGGTGGGATGCTGAGGAAAGTCAACTTTAAACTTACTTCTCATTCCTCGAAAGGTTGTGCTTTTCAACATTTCAACATTTGCCACTAATGAGATGTCTGTTGAGGATCTTTATTATGAGTTTTATTTAGAGATGGGATTATTTTTTAAAGAGCCTGATTTACATCACTCATGTCAACTGTTGTCATAAAGAGTGATAAGCAAAGGATGGCTGGGCTAGTCAACATACTGCACTGCCAGAATAACAGTCAAAGGAGACAAGAAGCAGATAAGGCCACAAGCAGGGAGGCAGAAAGAGAAGCGATGAAGACCAAGCAGGGGATGGAGGAGAGAAATAGAGAGCGCAATGACTCCAAAAAGGTCACTCCTTTTTTGTAGTCAACAATTGACATTTAAACACACGTCTCAAACGTCACTGATAAAATTACGCGAGATAATGGAGAGCGAGCCGCTTACACAGGCATGCAATTATAAACCGTAATGAGATGCAAAAATGCTAATGTCTTTGTGCACGCTCCAGCCTCCTTTTGTGGGGTGCCGCGGCGTCTGTGGCGGATGATAGATGCCACGCTGGTGGTGGCAGACAGAATGGTGACAAGTGGGAGTGGGAGCAAGTGGAGAACAGAAGTGGAGCAAATATGCCACACACCCTCACAAGAGTAAATCCCATCACTGCCCTTGCTAATGCTACCCTGAATGTTCTCCAATTCTATACAGTTAATTAATTGTAGCAGACAATTTCCCGTCAATGGGGGAAGTTGGTTGTTTATGGATGCTTGAAGAATGAAATATCTCACTGATTGTAGTGAATCAGTGAGAAAAGATTATCCAAACACATACAATTCATAAAGACACACATAATGTTAATTTCTTTCAGCTAAATAAATGTAAGTTCTGATCCAGTAATTGAAATGGCAAAGGGATAATTTTATTTTGCGGGATGGAGTCATTTGTTACTAAAAAATTATTAATATTAAATTAGCTTGTACTTAGCATTGTAATTTTTTTTACACTTATTCAGCACCTAAAGTGAATGAAAAGTAAGCGACTGGTGAATGAATACTCCTGTGGGCTGCTTCCCTCATTTGCAGGTTGGACCTTTGCAGACCTGTCACCCACCCCTGTACCTCTGGTGGCTAATAAGAAAGGAACACAAGACATGCTAGCAGTCATGCTGTTTGTTAGAAGCAATTAATTTCTCCAAGGCCTTCATTCCATTCAGGGTAAGCTTTTGTGCTCTAAATCCCACTATTCTGTGCTCCTCTTTTTCCATGTAGGAGGGTATGAGAGAGTGGAGGATCGGAAAAGAGAGGGAGACCCCAGGACAGAAGCTTTGGATGACAGATTATCTTGGTCCAGTTAAGCATGTAATTGCTCAAATGAGTTAAAATCTCCTTCAAATATCTGTCTCTGCACCTCATCACACCCGATTCATACACTCAAATATTTGAGTATTCACAAAGATGAAGCTTAAAGGTGTCTCCAATAAAAAACAGCCAAGACTGGTCTTTCATTTTAATTCTAAGCCAGAGAAATAAACAAGTTGAGAAACCAAAGAATCCTTTGCCAGTGTGAAATTCTCTTTGGCAATGTTCTTAAATGTTCTTCCCCTGAAGACTATTATGGACCCTTAAATATCTTGCATTGATGGCATGATCAACACATGTTCATTCATTTATTTTTATCTGATCAACATTCATTAAACAGAATCAAACATGAATTGTAGTTTTTAAAGTTAATTATTTTAAAGTAGAAAAGAAATATATTTTACTAAAGATAACCTATGACAGGAGATTTTCTTTTCTTCAGCACTCCCTTGACAGTGGAAGATGTCATCAAATAGTAAGTTATTTTTTAATATATATTTTAATTGCAAGTTTATACAATAGATATTTTCATGCAGCTACCTATTTAAAGGGAGTGTTACATATTTTACAAAGTCCCATTTTATAGTACAATCAATATACTAAGTTATCTTCAGTTGCTGTACATATCAAACGTTACTAAAAAGAAATTTGACTTTGCAACACCTTGAAATTGGGTCTCGGTCTCTTTAAGAAGCACCTGCTTTTTCCGACATTCCACCTCAAGCATGTAAAAACAACAGAATTATGAATATATGCCAGATCGAGTCAGCCATAGACCAAGAAGCTATGGATTACAAATTAAAAGTTTATAGACACTTTAGTCAACTTAAAAAGTGAAATAGAAATGCTTTAGATTGGTTTATTTCAAAGTAAATTTTAGGTATGTTACAAAATTAACTTCTGAAGTGTACTTTTATCTTCTAAAAATATACAGGCTAAAGTGTGGCTTTGTGTAAGAATATGCTATTAAAATAAAACTAATCATTTATAAGACTTTGAACACATCTATACCAGAAGTGCTAGTAAACGTGAAGGGATACGTAAGAGTCAGAAACACAGAAAACAAAGTTTTTTTTGTGTGTTGGAACACCAGATGATGGACTGGGGAATGAAGGGTGCTTTTTTGCCAGGTGTATTAGGCCCTTGCCAAATGCCACCCTCAGAGCGGAGAGAGTGTCCTGCATTGCTTCCCTGAATGAATGCTAATGAGGGCGTGTGTCCATGTCTGAATGTTATTCACACCACATCAAACTGGGCCTGCAAAGAGGTGCAAAACTGGGGCTGGCAGCCTCCCAAACCAAAACAACCTGGAAGAATGTCAGACGATGCATGTTCCTGTGACAGAGTACATGCATGGATTACTATAGAGAAGGAAACTGTTAGGACAATGTTAACAGTGGTCCAGCTGCCTACTGGAAAAACTTTGCTCAATAATACAAAGATAATTTCTACCTCTTTGGGCAAAATGTAATCTTATTCAAAAACGACCTGTATCATGGAAATATGTTGCTATATATAATTGTCTTGTACTAAAAAAATGTGATCCAGCCAAAGTAAAACATGTAATATTTATTCTTTGAATCTAATTTCAAAAAAATAATTGTGAGAAAAAAAGTCTTTATTTTGAATGATTAAACAGCTTATTTGATGGTTCTCACTAAATTGACTAGAAAACATTGGTTATTTTTTTCTGATTTGGTATTATATTTTATAAGCTTTTCACATTAATGCATTTATAATTAAAAAGAAAAATTTTGTATGCATTACAAAAATACGGTTTTTAAAGAGGTAAAGCTCAAATGCTTGTATCAAAAATAATATGTGTGGCATTTAGGGGTAAGCTTCAATCCTGGGTGTGCTTTTCTGTATTTCACAAAAAAAAAATAGCAAAAATGTTAATAGAAACATGGTTAAATCACATAAATAATAAGTAATATGGGTACTTTATAGATTTTGTAAAACTTGTCTTCCTTTAAAACTTTACAAAAAACTGAACTAAAATTGTAAACTTACAGGAACTTTCAATAAGCATCTAATACAAAGAGTTTACTCAAAACTTGCACTTCAATTTACCATGCAAAGCTTAGTACCATGAAAGATAGAATCAATATAGAAACCAATTACAGCCATTTAGGATGGTCTCGTTGGCTAAGGTGAGACACTCTCTGGATTGGCTTCACATTTGCTGAGAGCTGATGGGCAGACAAGGTCAGTGAATGTACAAGCTCTCATTTAAAATATAGACATGAGAGCAGAACTGGGGTTAGCGGGGTCTATCAGAGCTGTCAATCAATTAATGACAATTATTGAGCAAGGACGCCCGTGGGAGGCGAGAGAGGGAATGAGATTGACCATGGGGGAGAGACACTGAGATCGGGACGAATTATGGAGATTGGAAAATAATGACCAAAACTGAATGATATTACCAGCCCACACAAGCAGATCGCTTACTTCCCAACATGTGAAAAGTGAGTCAATTTGATCACCATGACAGGGTTTTGGACCTTGCCTCACTAATCACACTACTAAAGAGGAAAATATTAGATAACTCATTAGAATTTGTATGGAATTGGCAATGGATTTTTAGATCTTAACTACATTATGTGATCTTTCAAATGAGCCGACTTCTTCATCACATATAGAAAGTCAGCAAAAATCTCGGTGTCCCATCTTCTGATTGTGCTGCTGCTATGTTTGTACAAATGAGTACAGGACAGGGTCTCTCCAAACAAGGAAGGAGAGGAATGAGGAAGGGAAAGTGTTTTGAGTTTCTCCAGCTGGCAGGCTTTAATTTTCCACCATTCTAATTAAAATGCAAATTAAATTTATAATTAGCAACCACAGTATCCGAGAAACCACCTTGTGCGGAGCCCAAACATATGGGGTAACCAGCGGTGGGTAGCACCGTCTCTAGGAGACAGCAGAGGTGGGTGGCAGGACTGGGGAGTGTTTGTTGAAGATGAAGCCACTGATCATAGGCCCCGGTTGGTGACACAGGAGCAGCGCTGTGCTCCTGGTCCTCTGAGTTGGGAGCCCCCATGCTCCCAAGCGCAGTGAGGCTTGGGAGCATGGCCCAGTTTACTCTACTGTCACTGCCCATGTCACAGGTCACTGCATGCCTCACCTTACCCACGCACGAGTGCATCGGCAAGCACTGCTGGGGTCAGCTCCTCCAGATCAAAAGGTTTCTGACCAAAATTAACCTTTGCTGACACTCGGATAATTAATTTTTCATTGAAGGCTGTTCTATGTAAACATTTCTTAACCCAGTGCTGAAGGCATACTAACCTTATGATACAGATGTTATTTCAGGTTTGCACTTTGGAGGAATTTTTGACTCAATTAAATAAAACAGCATAAAGAAAAAAAAACGTGACCAGATATCCACCAATCAAAATTCTGTGAAGCTCTTACCTGCTAAAGGTGATTTTAATATTTTTTTTTCTTTCAGAACTATACTTTGAGAATGAATACTAAAGCCCTGAAAATGTGTTCATAGCATTCTTGCAATTAATGTCCAACAATCAATTATACTAGAAGCAACGGAACTGTTACATTGTGTGAGAGAGAGCAGTCACTGTGATGTAGATTTACTCATATTTTTAAACAAAACTAAATGAACACATTTTACATTTTAATTTGTCTTTAGCATCTAATATCAGGAGTTTGTATTGTTTGTGCAGCTAACATAACAAATGGAACCCTTTTTAGATGTATATTTTACAGAATATAGATATTTGCTTTATCTGTAAGATCTTCCAAAGTGCTGCATGCTTCAAGAAAGAGATCAGAACATAAAACAGCTCAGTTACAGCTTCCTGTCATCTATTTAAAGTAGGGCTCTCTCACAATTTTGTAGACCATAGACATGTCTCACCATGTCATGGAAAGCACAAGTTAAAACTTTCTTAATTGTCTTTGCTTCCTCTCACTTTGGTTTTAAACAAGGTTTAAAGCCAAGGTGAGTACACAATAAGTACTGTCAATATACACAATAAGTAATGTAATATTCTTGCGTTGTTTTCAGTGTAACAAATGAGTGCTTAGTATGGCTCAATTACACCAGCGTTACCAATCCACTTGATGAAAATCAATCTGAATATTTTTTATTTCTCGTCACCAGTCAATTTCACAATGCCTCTCTGATAATGCAGCTTTTCAATTTCTAAACAGTTTGGTTTGATAATGGTGATTGAACAAAATACTTGCTCAAAACTCAA
Organism: Micropoecilia bifurca; assembly: GCA_903067075.1. Lineage (NCBI taxonomy): Eukaryota > Metazoa > Chordata > Actinopteri > Cyprinodontiformes > Poeciliidae > Micropoecilia > Micropoecilia bifurca. The sequence continues at coordinate 13,277 of CAEGAF010098288.1, read as the reverse complement.
CTATAACAAATATAATCGCTTAGATAAACTCTGAACGAGCACCTTTCCCACCCTAAGATCCGAGAGATCAGTGAGAGTCCATAGAATGCTCTTTCAGGGGTCCCTTTCTTCTAACACTGCTGAAACAGCACCATCAGTCATCCATCAGTTGTCACAGCCTAGAGCTAAGGTCAGAACAAATCCTTGTCAAAAGAAAAGGCCACATCTTACCATGCACTTTTCCTCAGCTGGACAGTCTTGCCGGTGACACTGTGTCAAGAGACTGATATCCAGCTCTATAGTCATTCCCTGTGACTGACTTAGTCAATGAGCAGGTCTCATGTGACCTCCTCAATATTGCTGTCCCCTTGACACCTGAGTTGGGCCACCAACTTCCATTAAGCAGTTAAATGTCTTGACTACAAGACAGACTTATCTTGGAAACTGTCAGCCGAGTTAACCTGTAAAGCTTTGGTGAGACAACCGAATGTGGCCCTGTGTCACCAGTGACACTGCTGCTGCTCTGTAAATGACACTCTTTACTGTGCTGAGTCAAACACTAACACACCGTCATTTGTAACCCTGTGTTGTAAGGGTCATTAATAGATATGCCTGGGCAACATTGCAATATCCTTATTCCTTGTTTGAAATTCAGCTGTATTTTCCTCCAGCTTCCATGTTCTCAGTCTCCCTTGGCCATGACAGAACCTTTGGTGAGTCAACCAAGCACTGCATGATCCTTTTACTTAATACCATTGTACGGTGGTGACATCTCTCTGTACAATCTGGTTAGCTACATACAAAGAAACCTTTCCTTGAAATATTCAAACTGCAGTGCTAGACAAAAAAGTCAAAATGATCTATGGCTTTACCAAACAGAATGTCAGGGTTGGACAAAAACATGGTTTCTAAGAATAATCAACCATTGTTTCCCCTTCCATAAGAAATCTTTCTGCTAGCTGTTTGGTTTTCTGCCACCTGTTGCCTTGTTAATCATGCTGAGAAGATACTCATAAATCATAACATTCTTCAATTAATCAAGCTGTCAGTTTTAAGGTGAGGGGTCGTGCATACAGGAGACAGAGGTCATCGGTGTGGTGTGAAAGGGTTGGGGTGGTGTGGCATCTCTTATTCTTAGGAAGTGTCAGTGAAAAAGCCAATGCCACAAAGGAGAAATCAAAGTCCAAGAGACACAAAAAAGGGGGTAGCAGGGAGAGGTGACAAGAGAAGCTTCAACACAGCCAGAGAAAGGAGCCAGGGTGCAAAGCATAAAGCCAGTCAAATTGACCTGTCATTACATCAAGAGAGCAGTGCCAGGGCGCTACATTATCACACTCAACATACCCTTTTAAGATGACAGAGTTCCCGCAACTTACTAGGTTCCTGCAGTACTCCATTTGCATAATTAACAAGTCATTCATGTGTCATTCATGCTACTGCTATTCATTTGCAGGAGACTTCAGATTAAATTGCAAGCACCACATTGCATAATTATGTCAAAACAGGCAGCATAGTGTAACATCATTACTCTAAAATCCTTAATTAGGATTGATTGATCAACTAATTTTTTTTGAGAAAAAGAATGTATAAAAAGCTGCAAAAATTTGTCCATGACAGGATATGGCATGTATATTTGTGCACATAGGATGTGAACTGTGAAATTGAGACCAACATACTATCTGTACATGCCAGTAAACCATGGTTACTGGCAGATGATATGTTTTAATTTTTTTTAACAAATAAACATTGTGTTTTAAGGTACTTATTTCGGATATTCACCTAACTGTAAATGTCTTGCTTACCTGAAGTCCAAAGCCATAAAAAGAGAGCATTAATCAAAAAGTCTCTATTGCAGCACTGCAGAAGCTCCAGAGATTCAAAACCTTGGAATAATCTTATGAACAGACACCTATTAGTCAGAAATGGTACAAATGTGACTCTTAGAATTATGGCAAAAAGGATGTGATGCTATGAAGAAAGCCATAAGAAGTTCTGTTTGCAGTTTGCCACCATCCATGTGTAAAGAAAATCTAACACTGCATATCACTATGAACACATAATCACCATAATGGAACATGTTCCACAGCATGATGCAGTGTAGACACTTCCTTTGGTAGAGGAATTTACTGGAGCATTAAAAAAAGGCAACAATGGAAAGAGTCATAAGCCTTTGCTAAATGTAAAATTTGTTTCCTGTTTGTTAAATTTTAGTCATACCGAATGCTTTTACATTTTTAGTAGGTAAAAACTTCTGATTATTAATGTAATCATTTTAATGAGATACGAGAGAAAGGGCTGGCTTTCTCTCGCATCTCGTAAGCAGGAAAGTTAAAAATAAGGAAGCACCAAATATCACTCTTTATAAAGGGTTAGTTCTAACTTTTGGAAGTGATATTTTGTAAAATATCCCTTCTTGTAGTGGAAAGACGTCATATCGCTGTGAGCTTGTTGAAAAGTAAATAAAGCCACCGAGTGGTAAAAGCTACCCAGGTAGTCAGATGGACAATGTCAGTTTTTGCTGGGTTTTTCATATTAGCAAAGCAAAACACTTATACTCATAGGGAACAGGGTTTTTCCTAAAAGTTTATTTTGTTATTACATACTTATGTGTATTTCACTCTGCGTGGACTCAAAAGCAGATGTCGATCAGACATGTTTGTAAAATACTCAGTTTTGTTCAGCATCACATCATAAACTGCTCGGTGGACAACAGTGATCAAATGGAACTATTTTCTATGCGACATTGTTGAGACAGTGTTAGTGCAATCTTGTGGACAAAATGTAGTAAATTTTTGAAGAGCATTTCAAGTCAGAGACTTGAAAATATAGATCTTAAATTACAAATCAATGAAGAAATATAAGGAGTTTCAAGTGAAAAATGTAAGAAGAAATAGCTTAGACGCTGGATAAGTATCAGGCACTGTGTTGAGCTAAACACCTCAGGGACAGATTGGTTAAGGTTAAATTTTATGCTTACTATGAATTCTGAATATGTGCAATTTGCCAAAATATGTGGGAGCCCAAAGTTGACAGAAATTTTGAAAATATGACTAGGTAATGATATGGTTTTGGACTTAACCAGATATAGTCTTTAAAACAGGCAATGCAGAAAAATACAATTAAAACAAATATATTTTTGCACTTCAGTAGCAGTAGTAGTAATGTACTGTGCTTGGTGAAGTATTTTGATTTGCTGATTGAGGTTGGGTACTTGCAAGGACGCGATACGTGCGAAGAATGGACCGATTGGATGAAAAAGTTCTGTCTGACTGGCTGGTGGTGTGGTTCATTTACATAAACTTTATCAAGTTCAAAGCCACGCTCAGACATGCCAGAATACGTATGGAGGGAGACTGTGTGAAATGTAAACACACACACCACATAATATTCTTTGTTCACAAAAATCTATGCACTCACATCAGCCTCACTAATACACATACATCAAGCAAGATGTTGGCTCTTACAACTGTCCGTGTCAGCTAGCACTGTGCCTCATGTAGCTGCAGCTTGGCTAACGTCAATGTCAGATCGGTTACCAGGTGAAGAAGCAGGCTCACCCTCTCCTTTACTGCTTATGGGATTTTGGGAAGAAAGTCTCAGGTTTTTTATCCTTTATCCATAACTGACAATAGGTTGTCACTGCGCTTTAAACTGTTTTATCAAAAATGCTGTTAATTTGTTTTTGTTATCAGTGCTACTGGTGTAAAAAACACATTCTTAAAACAAATAAACTAATGATATTCATCATTTGTTGCAAGGAGCAAGTAAAGTCTGGCAGCCCACCAGGTTCATATGGCACTGAAAAAAAACAACAGACTACATATTAACTGGAGAGTTTGGTGCCGTTTGTCTTTTCTTTTTGTCGAACAGTGACCTTGTTTCCATGTGACACAAGCTGAATATGGCAAGTTGTTCTAAATAAATTTTTAAAATGCATCAAAACATGTTTGTTTGAAATAATTGTGTTAATGTTGTAAAAGCTTTATTTACATTCAGTTAAATCATCATGAGAAAATCAAACCTATAACTAATACATTACACTAACATACCTTCTTTATCTTACTTTACTTGCAATGCCTACAAATAAAGTGTACTAACAGAAAGCACAATTAAGATCACAAACAATACACTTAGATATTTGTATGATGTCAATACCAAAAGCATCAGAAAGAAGTACAGTACGTGAGATGTAATGATCAGATTATGGTTGTCAATTCATACTGGAAAAAGGGTCATCATTTATATTACAGAAGGTGTTTAAGCCCAACATCCTTCTTACCAGCCACCTGTAAATTCTATCCTTCATACAAGTAGAATGAGTTTATGACAGCAGGTGCAAAACCAGAACTACAAAACATATGTCCTAGTACAAGTCCCTCTTCTATATCACAAGCTGCATTTATAAAATCTGACAACACCGGGTAATATACATATTGTAACGCCAGTCTTTTACTTTTTGCAGCGTAGTTTCTGTAGTGTTTTGTTAGCAATGTCAACGAATAACATATTTTTTTATATGTGAATAGCATTTTTCCAAAAATAAAACTAATTAGCAGAATAAAATGCACCTACTTACAACACATCAGCTAAAAAAAAAAGGTTAGTAAACAACTCAAATTCACTCCATGTGGAAAATTATTCCAAATGTTAACTGTGTCACATTTTTCCTTATTTCATTTTAATAAAAGCATGCCATTTACAAATGCTTGGCAATCTTTTCTCGTGCTTCCCACCTTAAAAGCCAACCATGAGTACTTTGACCCTACACCATTTAGCACATGAGGTCACTCATTGCTGATAATTACAACATCTGTAATTTCCTGTCTTCTTGTGCTATACATCAAGGCTGAACTTTACGGAGCTTAAAGTGTCAATCTGCTCTATGTATTTCCCTTTGCATTAGTGAGTTTGAGTGACATTTAAGTCTCACAACTGTTGTTACCAGGCTGCCACTGCCTACTCATCTACAACCTCCAAATTTGCAAGTGATTTTAGCCATTGATTACTAAGTGGAAGTCTAATGCAAGTGTATTCAGGCATATTTAAGAGATGTTTAATGAGTTCTCTTAAGTCAAGCACTGCTCTTTTGTTAAAATAAGAAGAAATGGCACCAAAATCCAAGACCTGTAATGTCTACAAATCAGAGCTTAAAAATAATTATATATTTTTTTCACATTTAAACTAGATTGAAATTTTGTGAGAAACAAAACACAAAAAACATACTTGTGTTTTTTTTTACATTTAGCCATGTAGAGGATAGCTATGCTCAGTTGCCAATAATCCTTTTTTACAGTTTGATTAAAGGCTTTAATCAATCACAATCCCAACCTGTGTATTAATCACTTCATCAAGCAGTTGATGCATTAGGTTTTTAATGGACTCCATTAATTTTGATTTCTCCTCTCTTCATCTTATCGAAAGGCCTCTCCCAATCTGGACAGATAAAGAGCGAAAAGCAGGAATGTCTGGCCTGCAGTGGCGAGAGCACAGGGAAGAGCACTGCCTTAACTTCATTACAATCACTCTGCTCAGACTTAACCAATTTATTAGTGGCAATATGGTATCCTGAGCAATGGCTAGGTAAACCACAGAGCAAGGCTCAGATAAACAGGGGCCCATTCATTTGTCTCCTCACCTGACACAATGGTGATGTATGATCCTAATAAGATTAATACCCCCAGGGTTTATTTGTTCTTACTGCCTGCATGCATCCTTTAATGCTACTATTTAGAGTTCTAAAACAAAATAAAAGAAAAAACCCTACATATTGTTAAAATCAAAACTAAAAAGATGCAATCAAGCATTCTGAATAAATGCTTGAATTCAGACAGTGGCTGATGTAAAATACAAATCTTAGTGATATGAACCATATGCACGTTGGGGAAAAGATATAATTCAACTGCACTTCTTTACGCATTATTGTCTTGATTTTAATGGCTAAAAATTATACTTCACAGCATATCTCTGTTTAAATGATACAATGCACTGCACCTGTATTGATTCCCCTTTAAAATTTTCATATTTGTCTCACTACAAACACAAACCTCAATGTATTTTATTGAAACTTTCTGAAATAGACCAACACAGAATTGTGCTAAATTGTGAGGTAAATGGAAACAGATGTGTTGTTTTATGAATAGAAATCTGAAAGGTTTTGCATGCATATGTCACCCAATGTTAATACTTTGCATTACACATTCTAGTACACATTCAGGTGTTTTGGAATATGTCTCTACTAGCTTTGAAGATCAAGAAACTGAAAATTTTCAAGCAGAGTTAGAAATCAGAAGTTTAGCACAGTCAAGAAGTTTAGCACAGTCAATTGGATCCAATCTTTGACCATTGTCTCTCTTGTTGTAGTTTAGGGCTCTTATCTTGTTGGTGAAACTCCACTCCAGTCTCAAGTTTTGATAGCTTTTACAGTTCTTTTCCAAGACTGTCCTGTATTTAATTTTAGCCCTTTCAATTGTCATATCAACGATAACCAGTTTCTCTCTCCCTGATAAAAAAAAAAGAATCCCCACAATGTGAAGGTGCCATTGGTATGTTTCATGGTAGGTATGCTGTTTTCAAGGTACCGTATTTTCCGCACTATAAGATGCACCTTCAGTGAACAGCCTATTTTAAAACTTTTATTTTTATATATATAAGGCGCCCCGCATCATAAGGCGCATAGAATAAACGCTACAGTTACGGATGCCACCAATCCCGTATTGAACCTATACGGGACATGATTTGTTCTCTACAAATGTGGATGTATAATAATAAAGAAATGGTCTCCAAGAACATTATATAGTAGGCTGCTCCAGTCATTGTTTCACTCATGGTTTTGGTATTGCGATATTGTGCCCAACTGCTTACTGGGTAACATAGACCAACCAACACGCTGCCGCCGCAGTCGTCTCTCGTCCCCCGCACCGCCAGGCTTTGAATAGGGGCTGGACTCTTGGTAACCCTAGTCAAAGCACCCCGTATGAATATCTAAAGCCACTTTGTTGACATAAAGAATGTCAACAAAACAGTCCGACTCTGGTCGGCGAGAAGAGCCTTCCGGCACTGGGCAGGGGCGTGGCCGGAGGATGGTCACCCTTCTCCATTCGTGCATAGCATGTTCGTGGAGAACGTGGTGCTAAATGACCTGAAGACGACCTGATTATCATGTCAGTAGGTAGATAGGTCAGTCAAACTTTATTAACAAACCAGCGTTCTGACAACTATCCCAGCATGCACCGCGCGCTTCTTCTTCTTCAGGCGAAAATGAAGTTGGTGGCTGCTTACCGTAGTTGCTAGACCTGTTGTGGCTCAATATTGGTTCATATATAAGACGCACCGGATTATAAGGCGCACTGTCGGCTTTTGAGGAAATTGAAGGTTTTTAGGTGTGTCTTATAGTGCGGAAAATACGGTAATGTGCAATGTTGTTCATCTAACCAAAACACATTTTACCACGTTTACTGCATCCTCAACATGATTTGTGGCAATCTGCAAATAGGACTTCTTGTGGCTTTCTTTCAACGATTGATTTTTTATTGTCACTCTTCAATGAAGGCCAAATTTGTTGAATGCATGATTAATACAATTGTCCTCAACATAGTACACCACCAGTGTTGTGGATCTCTGTAGCTTAATAAAATCAACAGGAACCCTATAGTATAGTTGTTTTGTACTATATTATTATTTCTCATTTCATCAAGGAGCCTTCTAACAGTTTCACAAAACAACTGCATTTAACTTGGGTTGAACGCAAACCAGATTTTTGAAGTTATGATCTGCTTTGGGACAGTCAATGACATAAAATTATTAAAAAATAATACATTTTTGTCATATACGTGGCAAAATACAGAAAAGCTTAAATGGAAATTAATACTTTTGTAAGGCACTATGTTTGAAGTTTCTGCTATATTCAATAACACATCAAAGTAGTCAATGACCTATCATGTTCTGGTCAGAAATGACCACAATTAGCAAACAATCCATCTCCTTTTAAGCTCCCTCACCAACCAACCCTGCCATAACCCAAAACACTGCAGTGTCTGGTTTGGATTCATGCACAGACTTTCCGTCCCATCCATATCACCTCCCCCCCTAACCCGTCCGCCCTTCAGCTTCTCCTCTTCTCTCCATTGTGCGCTAAAAAGCTATTGTCTGCATCATCTGAAACTCTGCTCGCTGTTGCGAGACAGCGGTGAAAAACATGAGAGTGCACAGGTTTGGAACGCTGAATAGAAAATTGTACTTAAGTGGTCTTCTCTTGCCCATCACCTCTAACCTCTACCCTCCTCCACATGAGAAGGGCTGCCGGGGTGGGCTGCGAGGGGAAGCCAGCAGGGCAATAGCAAACTTGAAAGCAGCCAACATTTGCAGCACTCTTGAAAAACAAGCATTTCACACCTGAAGCCTTTCATGCAGGGCCTCGAGGCATCCCCTTCAAGGCATTTAATTGGCTATTGCTTCAGAGCTCGTTCAGCATGCCCATTATGGTGAGGCAACAAGCAGCCAAGTATGCTAAATGAAAAGGGTCCTTCTCCCAGATGGGCCCAGTGGTATTAAAAACTGCCCGATCACTTCTTGTTGACTAGCGGTGGTTATTCAGATGTATGCACATCTACAAATATCTGCATCGCTGAGAGTGAAATAAATAAGTCTGTACATAAATACAGAAGAATAAAGGCTCCATGACTTTTTTTTTTGCGAGTACAGCACATGATTCCAATATACAGTCCATCAACAGACTAACCTAATTTTTACGACTTCACAATTCCCATTTATTAATAATGGCATTTGGACAAGCTGTAAAACTTTTACTTGGTTATGGTGAGCTAGTGAAAACATTAAAAGAACAGAAGAATAAAGGCTCCATGACTTTTTTTTTTTTTTTTTGCGAGTACAGCACATGATTCCAATATACAGTCCATCAACAGACTAACCTAATTTTTACGACTTCACAATTCCCATTTATTAATAATGGCATTTGGACAAGCTGTAAAACTTTTACTTGGTTATGGTGAGCTAGTGAAAACATTAAAATGCCCTGCGGCATGCCTCCACACATCAGACCCTTTGATCATGTGCACTTCCAGTTGAAATGAATACAGTCGTGGCTCTGCTAAACACATATTTTATGCTTTAATCTCCGCCGTAGGAAGCAAGGCCCAGGGATATGATGTTCCACTTTTGTTTGGCAGTTCTACCTAAAAGATATAGTCTGCTTCCTTCCTCATGCCATCTGCCATCTGAAGTTTCACCCGTATCAGCCTGAGGCATTGGAGCCCTTGCTGAAATGTTTTTAAGGGCACCCTCACTCCCCATGGATGGACAGCCTTGAGGGAACCAGATAAAGTAGGTGTTTAGTCTCTGGACCACTGATGAGGAAGGGATTGGCTTTGAGCTGGGACTCATGGGAAATCTGGCGTGCAAACTAATTACGCTGTGCTGCCAAACTGTCTGTGATTACAAAATGGAGAGGCAGCGAAGGTAGAGTTTATGCTTTATCAATTGCCCTAGTATTTCTTTATAAGGAGAAGCTAAAACTAATGAATTTATGTAAGATATCCTTTTTTGTTGTGAGAATTGTCGCCTTATATTTTATATTATGACTGTAGCTTGCTGCTACAAAAGTATCAAATAAATAAATGACTGAAAAAAAATTGTTGTATATATAAGTGTCATAGAAAAACTCGAAAGATAAAACAACAAAAAAAATAAATTCTCAGGGCATTTCTGCCACAGCAAATATCTAATTACTTTTGCTTGTTTCCCCACCTGGCAGTCACACTTTTGTAGAAAGCCACTTAAAACCAGGTTAGTTCACAAATTATCTGCTATATTTGTATTAACGCCTCAGCTGGTGGTGCAGACAGCCCCTGAAGACAAGCACCAGGCAAAATCATTAAGGGTACAATGGACTGCTAGCTTTTAGTGTGAACCAAACCCCAAACATACAAGTACCACAACTTTTCTATATGACAAATGCATTTGTAAAAATAATCCATGCGCAAAATAATTTCTGTTTGTCAAAAGCTATCTTCAGTCCACATCACAAATCTAACATATTAACAGGTTATTTGTAAGAATGTTTTTTGTTTTTTTTTGTCAAAAATTTAAATTTAAATTTAAATTCAAAGGTAGTGAAATTTATAAATTCCAATCAAACTCCAAGAACAAACTACTTCATACACAAAGAAAAATTACATTAAAAAAACACACACATCACGTTTCAGGGTTATGCTCATCTGGAGATCAGAGTTTATATACCATATATAGTTCAGGGAATAGCTGCAGGGCTGCAATAAAGCAGAGGAAGGATACTTACAATACAATAAATCTTCAGTGTTACCTCCCTTATTTTATTACATTATGTTTTCATCACATATGAATCTGCTTAGCAGATGTCTCACAGCACTGTGACTTACATAATTTATATTCTTGCCAGTAATCTGGTTATAAACTGGGGCTTGTCACCAACTCAGATGAAGAACATTTGTCAAGGGTGGAATGTCGCCACAAATCTGAGACATGATGTCCTTAAAATAACTTCTTCCTCCCTTACACGTGCACATGATTGTTATTCTCCCCCCCATTCCCACTCTGATAACTGGTTTGGCACACTGAGGGTTAAAAGAAAGGAACCGATTTTATAAGGGGAACAGTAGGCACAGTCATGGATCTAATCATCACGCTGGATACAGGTAACATCAGTCAGTGACATGCGGCAACATGATATCAGCTGCAGAATAGATCACTGTCTGTGTGGTATACGTTGGAGCACTTGTGCTGAGACCTCATCCTTCGAAGGGGCAAACTGGTTGTGGTTAGGGAACTGAACTTGGGACAGGAAGGCTACAGGTTCAATAACTGCAGTCAGACTCTGAGCAAGATACTTAACCTGAGCTGCCTCAATGAACATCCCAACTAATAAATAGATGGCATATAAAATGTCAGCACAGCACCGGCAGATAGTGGCGCTCCGATAATATGCATCTTATATCACAATATAAACTTTTAGATGTATAGGCGAGAGAATGCATTTTCTTAGGTATGCTTGTAACATAATTCTCTACAGTAGGCGCTTGAGTCAGTGCTTGTTTTTTATTGCTTCTTGAATTCTCTACAGCACAATTCCTGATTTTAAAAGTTTTATTCTTTTGTTAAAAAAGCTACACTTAGCAATCAAATACTGATCACAAAAAAATATTCATATAGATGGGGATTATTATGACTGCATGTCTGATGCCTAAACCTTTAAGCAAGGTATGGACTGTTTTCTACCTTGGCTCTTAAGTTTCTGTCCAATGTTCAGTGAGCATAGGAGGAAAATCAATAAACCAACAGGACAGCCAGTCTCAAAGGATTTCACTTTGGATTAAGAACAGAGGGGGGAAAGAGAACATAATGTAATGCTGAAATTGCATTATGACATTATCAAAATCTGCATTGATTACTGATGTGTAAAAATAAAAAGGTAATTCTACAAGTAGTAATTGAAATGAAATCCAGAAGCCCATCGTTGGACTGAGAGAGATAGCCAATGACATGACATTAAGCAACGTGAGACAAGGGGCAGTGGTTTAAGTGATCTGGCAGGCGGTACGATGCCCTACTGTCAGGATCGATCAGTCCTGCTGAAATTTAGAGCAACACTCTAAATTGGCCATAATGGTGTGTTTCATCCTCCGGTCTCCTCCACACATTGACTGAGAGCCAGTGTCCTTCATCACGCCAGGTTCCTGCCCTCCCTTTCAATCTGGGCATACCACTGATCTCTGCTCTCTGAGGAGAAGGGGAGCAAAAAACAGGCCCTTCGAGCACCCCACACAGCACTGCGTGGCTTACATCCCACCTCCAATAATCACAGAGTTTCCCACTTTCAAGGCACTAAAATAGGCTCCAAAACAAACCACGAGCCCCCACTGTGTGCCAAGCAATTTTCTGATCTGCTCAGAATCCAGTTCTTGAGTGTGTGAATTATCAAATGGTGGAGGAAAGCATGAATAAAGTAAGCGCCATGAACTAGCTGTGCAGTGCGGTGGTGGCTTCTGTCTCGGCCGGTAATGGGGCAAAGCCATTAAGGGACACAAAAAAAAGGAACAGAAAACCTTACTCCCCTTTTTTCCACCCTGTTGGAAAGTAATCTGCTTACATCATTAGGCTAAGCTCGCTAAAAACAAATTACCAGATGTTGTGTTGCTTTTTCTCTCATTTTGTTTTTGTCAGCGTTTTAACATACTCTCCTCTCGTTTTCCTCGCTAGCGCCACCTCCTCTCTCTGGCGCGTCTCTACACAATGAGGCCCTTTGCAAATAACAACAATTGGAAAAAGAAAAATCCCCTCCCGCTATTCACGAGCCCTATCTGGTTCTGTTCACACCCTTTCATTTTGCATCCGATCCAGTCATGTAGTAGCTAATAACCCGAGAGCGGCACAGGAGAAGAATAAAACCGCCTGCAGTTGCACTTGATGGGGATTTTTTTAAAGGGTCTAGTTTAGCTTATCACATTAAAACCCATTTAGAGATAAAGACATGTCCCGGCTCTTATTATGGCTGTGCAGCATGCTGAGAATGCAAACACATATTTAAATCCACCTCCCTTTATGATATTTCTCAGAGTACTTGTTTTATTAAGTCCAAAGTCAACCATGAAGAATTAGAAGTTCTGTTCTCTATGAAGAGCATCTCATTTCAATTTTGAATACAAGATGCTGACATATATAATGTTATGTATTATGTTTTTATCTATTACATAAATAAAGGCTACCTTTTACTTAAAGTAACTGAAGGTAAAGAAGCCCTAATTACACCCAATTCAGTATGAATTGATTGTATATATATAATTTATTATTATTATTATTATTATTATTATTATTATTATTATTATAGCAATTTATATAATTATTGAATATATATATTTTTAATATCAGTGTTATAAATTGTAATACTATAATTAAAATTACTAATTATTTTAGTACATATTTTAATTATTTCTTTTGAGATATAGAGATGTTTAATAATAATAATTACTGATATGCTATATGATTTGATTAAAGCAAAATTGCTTTTTACTATAAAATTATTTACTAGTGTTTTAGCAGTAGTAGTAATAGTGATAGTAATTGGATAGTAATAGTCATAACATTGATATTTCTATTGTAACATAGAAATATGTTACATTTCTATGGAAAATATATTGTTCCCTATATTTTGTTATTCATACAAAAATTAAATCTTTTTTATTATTATTATTATTATTATTATTATTATTATTATTATTATTATTATTATTATTATTATTATTATTATT
>CAEGAF010098272.1:0-12708 GCA_903067075.1 Micropoecilia bifurca | reverse complement strand
TGAAGGAATCACTCTAAGCCTGATGACCTGGTGAAGCAAGCAGTGAGTGAACAAGGTGACAGTTGGATGTTACGATATTTTCAGTTGAATATCGATTTTTTTTTTCTAGGAAAGAAAATATCGACATATCTCGCAATATCGATAATATTATACAGCCCTATTAGCAAATATATTTGTGCTTGTGCAGTCAGGAGTTGGACTCCTGACTGTGGGGCGCCGTGTTAACCACGCCCCTATCACGGTAGCCTATACTGAAATGTTCAGTTTCTCTTTGGTAAAATTTTAACATTTTTATACAATTTGAGCTTTCTGACGAATTCACCTTGTTCAGCTTCTTTCATTTTCTTGGAAAAAACAGTTTTGTCACGTGACTGCGACTGGCCAACTGTGCCAGAAAAAAGTTACTGCAGAGAAAATAATCGACTAGTCAACTAATTGGTGCAACCCCTACTGTGTATTGCAGTACATTATATAGCTGGTAGGCTTTTAAGGTGAGAAGATTAACGTTTTTATTTCTTTGAAATAAGATCTTTTATGGCTTTTCTTCAAAATGTTTTTTTTAATCTGACCCTGAAGTTCATGTTTCACGTGAGAAAAAAAGCAATATCTTTTCCCCCAGAAAAATGACAGATGATATGCTCACAATGGAGCCTTAAAAAAATCCACATATATAAATGTAACAATTTTTTTCCATCAAATTATGATTGTAAAAACATTGAAAAAAGTTCAAAGGTACTCCTGATTAATTGACTTTCTGCCTTCTTGGTATATGAACACCTAGACTCATTTCAACCGCTAAGCTGGACATCAACTCCTGTGTATCTCGCCACCACACAATGTGAGGAGGATATTCAGAGAGTTTGGAAGATCACTAATAGAGAACTGCAGCAAAGTGTGGCATCTTGGGGTCACTAAGATCCCATAACAACCATTAGAGTATATCTGTGTCTCAATTCGGCTGCTGGATCCTTCAAAACACATCACCCTGCTGGTCCTTGAAGGCCACATCCTCCGACGACCCCAAAGGCTGGATCATGTTGAAATGAGAAGACCAAGTCTTCCACGCTTCGTGACCCAGCTTCAGTTCTAAAGTCCTTACAATGTAGCTCAGAGAAAACAACATGAAATACTTTGTCCAGGTTATAAATAACAGAACGATTTATCACCAAAATACATTAAAGATTGGCTCCCATTGTATCAACCTTTCAAACCACTCAGGTCTTCTGGTTCAAGTTTGCTCCGCATCACCAGAGTCACAACCAAACATGGAGAAACAACATTCGCTTTTTATAAACCCACAAATCTGCAGCAAACTTCCACAAAACTAGAAAACCTCCGAAACGCTGAATTCCTTAAAATAAATTGCCTAGAATTGCATGTGATTAATAACAACTGGAACATCACTAATTTTAGTTCACATTCCAACTTTTCATAACATTTTTGTTATTCTGTTTTGTTTGTTTGATGTTTTATGTTTTCATTATTTAAAACATTTTGAATTATCATATTGCTAAAGGGAATTATACAACTAAAATTGCCTTACTTTGTGCTCATCAATACCAATAAATAAACAGAGTTTATTTAAAAAGGGTCAATGTACAGCAGCTCAAACATAAATCTCACCATTCAACCCTTTCACAGGTTACAAAAATATATATACAATAAAATAAAACAGTAAATAGAACTTTGTAAACACACCACACACATATATGGACATAATCACTGGCACACACACACACACACACACACACACACACACACACACACACACACACACACACACACACACACACACACACACACAGACAGTTAATAGTTACATCACATATATGTAAGTGAAACTGGTGGTAAAAATTGACAAAATGTGAATAAAACTCCATACAAAGAAAAGAACATTAGAAATAGTAAAATAAGTAAAACTATTGATAATGACTATTCACCTTTTTTTACGTGACAAAAATAAACCTTCCAGACTGTTTCCTTTGATTATAATAATGTTCTGTCTACATGGTGAGTATTTTTAATTTTTTTTCTAAATGTCTGAACCAAAGCATTTAAGTGCCTTTCAAAAACACTCCAACTCCCACCATTAATTACTGAGTAATGACTGCAGTATCAGCCTCATCCTCCATGAATAAAAAGAAAGTGGATGGGCTGAAAATCCTAGATAACGCAAAAAGTAACATTTCATTGTTCCTGTGACATTTCCATAAATTGTTTTAAAGTTTTCTCCTGCACAGCTGATTGTGCTGTTTAATTAAAGACATATTTTTATATAAAAATGATAAAACTTTGCAGTTTGTTTTTATATTGTAACACCTGCTGCTGGTCAACTTCTTCGCTTCATCGTTTTTCCTCCTGAACATAACCTGAGGTTTTATTACACTGGAGCCCATCTAATTCACTTTGTGCCTTTTGCAACATGTGATTACCTGAGTTACTGCTACTTTCTGCTCTGCTTGAACCGGTATGATGATTATGCTCTGATATATCTCATTAACATGGTAATAATCAGAAATACTGCTGCTGATGTTTTAATGAGCGTAATGCTCTGAAGTGCGTCATACCTCTGGTGAAACGTTCTGCATTTAAGGTCCAACGCTGCATGCTGAAAGTAGCTTCATCAAATTAGCTCCAGATCGTTTCTAGATGTTAAAATGGTTCAGGTAAGAAACTCCAATGGAAATATGATTTTAACCCTCCTGTTATGTTCGTTTTTGAGGTACAGCAATAATGTCCGTGGGTCAATTTGACCCGGGGAGTGTTTAGTGATGCTATAGTGTCAGAAACCAAAAAAATTCCTCCCAAACCATTTTGTATCTGATTATTAACTCCAGCACTAACCATTTCAATCAATATTTGTGCAATGAGGTTTTTTTATTTCTCACAAATAAAGGATCAATGACGACAATTTACTCATTTGGACATAAAAATAATGTAAATCACATTTTTTTATGCCCACTGAAAAAACCTAAACACAAAATTACACTAAATATCCTTGAAAGTGACTTTTTGTAATTTTTTTTAATATTACATTTAGATTATTTTTGAAGGGGTGATGTTTATAATTGAACTTAAGACACTTTTCTGCTCTGGGTCAAATTGACCCGCTGATTAAAATCAAGACAAATGAGTCCTGAAGATGATCCTCCAGCTGGATTTCCAGTTGAAACCTTCATGTCCAAAACATAACTGGGTTTTTCATCACAAGCTGCCCAGATTCTTATGTCATATTTAGCTGGTGTGGAAGACATACAGTATACTGTCTATATGAGCAGCGACCTCTGAATGCCAGGGCTGATCTTTATGAATGTCACAAGCCTTTCATCCACTGTGACATTAGGGCCTGGATTATAGAACAGGGGAAGTTACAACCCACATGTTCCACAATGTTCTATTAGCTGCTAGTTTGTCTTGTCCATTGATTGTCAAATCAAATTACTCTGGAGAAAAGTATCTATGTAACAAATATATCCAGGGGGCTGCAAATGTGTAAAATGAACCATTTTCATTTTATACAAAGTCTGCATCTATTAAGACAAATAGAAAAAGTTTCATGCTGAAAAAATACTTCTAACTACTTTAAAAAAAAATTTTAACATTGAATCGGGTCAATTTGACTCGCAACATAATAAGAGGGTTAAGTTTAAGTTTACCTACCTTCTTAAAAAAACAACTAGGAATGAAAACACAACATGCTGTCCAAAAAATGTTTGACAGAATTATATTTTGTTTCGTGTTGTGTAATCTTTCTAAGTACAGACATGTGCGAGAGCCTTTTGTGAAGTTGTGACAACACAAATCGATTTATGGTTTCTCTATAAATGTTTCCTGTTTTCTCTACTCCCGCCCTGGATCGCTTCCAAAATGATTTTAAGTTAGTTTTTTCTTCTGTACGTGTGCGCATGAGTGTGAATCTCAAGTTTTTATATGAAATACAATCATGAAGTGCTATTGGCAGAGGGAATCGTGTCAGATCAAGTCTTCCTCACATTAGTAGTGAGACTCCAGTCGAGTCATTGCTCATCCCGGATGACTTCTAACAGACAACTGTGCAGCTTATAGCCTGTTTTGTTTCCATAAAGCCCCTAAAGAATGTGTGAATCTGTTTACGCCGTCTCAAAAACACTCCCTGAGTGCCAGGCTGACAATATGCATGTCCTTTGTACTTGCCAGAAAGGACCTATCTTTCTCATTTCACAATCTGCTGCTGGCGGTGTGTCTCTGGGTGTTTGTGTGCATCTCTGTCCATATTTTCGCATTTGTATGTGTGTGGCATGTTGATGGCACACCTGCCACTTCAAAGCTGAAGCCAGATGTAGAAGCACAGGGACTGGCACCCCAGTAGGAGGTACCCACACAGTTCACTATTGTATTATTACATTTATGCATATTTATGCATGCAGAAACACAATGGCTGCAGCGTTTTTGCGACGCTGTAAAGCCCCATGTCTTCACCTGTGGTCCTCTTTTGATGGGTCAGTCTGCTGAGGCGCCTTTCAACGACACTATACCTCCAAGATGAATAAAAATCTTAGATCCAGAGTTCAAACTGAGTAAAACTGTCTCATATTTTTATTTTAAAATAGCTTATTGTATTTATTTCACCTTTAAACATAGTTTGTTTTTCATATAAGCCAAAATGGATGCATTATTCAGTCTTTCTCCATCTTAGAACAGCTCAGTTAATGTAGCTGTTCTACATTAACAGCTGCTCATCAATCACTGATTTTAAAATAAATGTTTTGTGTGTGAATCTACACTGAACAAAAAGAGAATAGCCCTCCAATAAAAAAAGACTTAATTTGCCACATATAATTAAATTAAGTTTGTCAAACTTACTTTATTTACACTTGCTTAACATGACAACATAATAAGCTTAATATATTTACTTGGATAGTCTTAATTTGATTACTTGTAACAAATTCACTCAGTTCTGGTAAATTCACTTGTTTTCTTTTTTCACTATATTAACACTCATTCTCAGTATTAGAACTTCCTGTTAAAACAATTCACCCTGATATTTCCCCTCCAGGTGTAAAGTACAGCAGTGGCAGCATCATGCTGTGGGGGTTTATTCAACAGGCACTGACCAGAGCTGATGGGGAAGTGGGTGGAGCTAAACCCACAGTAATCTTGGATTATAAGCTGCTTGAAAATAGCAGAAACTAGGATAAATAAAACTGTGACAATGGCCATATCTTGTGGTTCCATTGTACTGGATGCAAACATTTTTGAGACATTACACAGTAAAAATGCCAGTGTTGAATTAACACCCCAAAGTGTCTATTTGTATCCAAGTCAGCTGGTGTTAAATTCAACAATACAGAGTCACATTAACATTTACAACAGTGTTGGTGTTAAAATATATTAAAAGTAACACCAGTGTAGTCTTGATCACAAAATATAATGTGGTGTTAAAAAAGTAAATAATTGACCCACAAGGTGTCAATATCAATCAAATCCAGTGGAAAATATTCAAAACAACACACAGAAATGGAAAGTTTAACTTTTCTTAAACCCATTACAGTATATAGACCAACGTTAATTTAACAAAAAGTGGGTGTCAATCTTTTAACACTTTCAAAAGTGTTACTTTAACACCAGCTGACATGGACACATATGGACACTTTGGGGTGTTAATTCAACACTGGCATTTTTACTGTGTATTTACACCTTTTATATCTAAATGTGAATATGATTAAAATCTTAAGACTTCCTCTGAAGGGTTTTGAATTTTGATGCAAATGCTTCAGCATATTTATAGGGATCCATTTCTGCTAGAACAACACAGTCTCAATATTCCTTTCATGCATTAGAATACTGTCAGGATTTTGTCCATTCAAGTGAGGAAAATCAGACGGAGAGAAAACCAGAGGAAGTAGAATGACATGTAACACACACACATATGCAGACACACACTTTCCTTGTTTCAGTCATTCTTTGGCTGGCATTTCCTGGGGTTGCTGTCTCTGCAGGAGCTTTTCACACATCTTCCCTCTCAGCCTGTGAGCAACACCGATCTGATGGGCAGAGAAGGAGGAAAAGGCAGCGCAATCAGCCAGATAGTTGGTCAGAGGCAGCCAAGCAAAGAGTGGTAGTCAGGAAACGAGACAGACTGTGTGGGAGTTGAGCCGCCACCTGAATTTCTATTTTACCAAAACCAGACATTTTGATGCAAACATCCAGCAGAGATCAATTCGGCTGACATGAATGAAAGGTGAGAAAGGTATGTATCCTTTAATGCTCCTGACAGGAAGGACATTTTTGTTCTTCCTCAAACTCAGATATGATCTTTAACTTGTCAGTTCCCCCAAGTCAGAGTGAAAGTATGAAACTTTTACTTCTGCAGAGCAGTTGAACTTACAACCCTTTGGTGGCAATGATGCCTGGTGACAAGGCTTGTCCAACAAGTACACTGAGGTAAAACCACTGACTTTTATAACATGTAGCATGCATTACTAAGTAAGAACTCCACAGATCATATATACAGTGACTTAAAGTATTAGTTGAAATAGATCAAGATTGTTTCTTTAATTCTTGGGTTGTTTGTAGAAGCAGTAGAAAAACATGCAATATGAGAATTTTGCATAATACATCCCCTTTATTTAACAACAACTTCTACAAAAGACATAGAAGTCTGTCACTAAGATACCCAAAGGTTTAGCACAATGTCAGCCTTCATAGAGAGATAAAGTTCTTCCATATCCTGGAGGATTCAGAGCTGCTGCTCCTCCATGTTGGGATCCGGTCCAGACGGCTCCTGGTGAGGTGTTTGTCTCATCGGCAGGAGACCCAGGACATGCTGGAGAGACGGTATTTCTCCAACACAAAGAGAAATATTGGCCAAGTCTGGGCCTCTCTGCTTAAAGCCCCCACAAAGGGCTCATCACAAATCCTGAAATCAGCTCACATTGATGTAATCGCGTAGTGAAATTCTTTTGTTTGCAGAGATGCATCCGTCCAACATGCAGGACACCAGGCCCAAGTCAAACTTGTTGGACATAAAGCTCTGTGCAACATGTCTTGTTTTTGGTGAGAAGTGTTTTGTGTGGAATTTTTTCTTGGACAGCAACGTTAATATTTCACTTCAACTAGTCAGCTTCCACTCTGGTGTTTTACCCGCAGGAGAAAGAATGTTTTTTGAGGAATTTATTTATGAGGTGTGTCCTGAAATGATATGACTGTATCTTGACTGAATGAAGTATGTGGGAGGTTTTAGGCTGCCGCCCTGTAAACTGGTTGAAAGGAATATAATGGATGGATGGATGGATGGATGGATGGATGGATGGATGGATAAGAAAACTGCCTACATTGTCTCACAGACCTGCATCTTTCTAAGATTTTAAGATGCTGCAACAAGCGGAATTATTAATGACAACAGCTAAAAATACAAAGCAAAAATTTTTAAACACAGTCTCCAACACAGACGCGTTCAACAGGATCCCCATCGCCCCAATATTTGATTAACATTAAAGAGCTGAAAAAATGCAAAGTGATTTTCAAAGACTGTGCTGGGACTGTGGTGGTAGCAGAAAGATTATAAGATTACTTTGGAGAACGTGAGAGCAGGAGATAATTGAAATGGCTTGCTGCCAAGCACATACTAACTCTATGGGATATAAAGCAGACTGATGAGGAACAAGGCAGGCGAGCAGATCACTGGTTTGTTGGGAGGACACACAGAGATTCAAGAGCTCTGCTTAACAATTGGAGGAACTGCTGGACAGATTTAGAGTAGAAAAAAAGCACAATGGCAACATCTTAGAAACTCCTGAGGCTTAAACACAAAACGAAACAACTCACCTGCAGCACAGATGAGCGAGCAGATTCAAAATAACATATAATGCTAAATGTAAAAGATTAGTTTGTTAAGAGCCTCAACATTATGGTCAGCACACAAAGACCCAATGAGGTCAGCCGAGGTCTGACTGGGGCACATAGTGCCATTTCTTAGCTTAAACAAGTAATTATTGTAACTTCAGTTGTCATGAAAATGCTGTATATGTCAAAAACAACTTTAGAGAAATTTGATTTGCAGTGTTTGATGCCTTTAAATTGGCTTCTATCCCTTTAAGAACCTCTTAACCTTCCCGACACGCCCCCTTTAGCACGTCATCACATCATTGATACCATTGACACTCCATCTGAAGGAGTGTTGCAGGTCTCATGACCAGCTCAGCAGAAGCAGGTCCACTGGATGTTTAGAAATGTGTGAGTGAGACGCGGTGGAGGAGCATGACATCAAAACATGATATAAAACTCAAAAAGCTGATTTTGCATAGCACCATCCTCTCAAGATTTGTAGTTTTAACCTAAAATGTTGAGACATTCCAGCAATAGTAACATTTTTGCATGGCACTGGACATCATGGTGCACAAACTTTCATCCAGTGCAACAGCATGCAAACACACAAACACACACACACACACAGACGCGTATGAGCCAAGATACTGGAGGCATCTTGAGGTTTTCATGTGCCAGGCCTCTGGGGTGACTTAGTTGTGCTTTTAAGTGCTGAGATCAAAGACCCTGCATGGGTGTACAAATAAGCTAAAGGGCTGGAGCAGCTGGAGCTGTCATGGGCTTGATAACCACTTGGTTAGGCAAGGCCATGTGCTGACTGAATAACTTCTCCCTTTCTGCTTCGCTCACAAACACACACATAACAGAAAAAACATGCAAATACCGGGATGATTCAACAAACACACATCACACAAGCAAACACATTTAAATACAAATATATGCAGACACAGAAGCAAGAGAAGGTTATGACATTTTCCAAACAGCTTCAATGTTACAGCAGAATCGTTGGTTTTGTTTTTTCCTCACCACGAGAGGCGCTGACCTCCAGCAGGGAGGCAGGTAGCAGGTGACTGGCTGGGATACATTGTACAGTTGGTCAAGGAGGCAACAGGAAGAGTGGGCAATGCATCATGGCAGCTGAAGTTTGAAACACCACACACGCCACTTCAATCACATCCAGTGATTGAGCCGCTCCCTCATACTGTGCGTCGTCTTTCTGGCTCTGGATTTCTTTATTACACCTTGAGACAGGACTGTTCAGGAAGTCAAATTGAAGCCATGCACTTCCAGTGTCCAACTAAATGTAGGGTGGAATTATCTTTGGAGATCTGTGTGCAATTTTCTTTTATTATTATCGAAATTAAATTGCATGTGTGTCTGCAGCTCAGGGATCTTTATGATTTGTGTCTGAATACAGATGGTTACACAATGTTGTCTGGGAAACATGAGTCCAAAATGAGACCCCTGATGTTTTACTTTGACCACTGCTTTCATTCTCTTGTAAGTTTTTTTTTCATAACACAAACGCAGCTGTAGGGCTATTGTTGGGTTTTTATGCACATATCAAAATCACTTTATTTTGACTGAAATATAAAAAAGAAAATATCTGCTAACATTTTTTCCAAAAATCACTGCATGTCAGAAGAACCAGAAACAACAAAGATCAATGTTTTTAAGAGACCTGAATATTTTTGCAGTGTATCCCTTAATATTAGAAGAAAATTCTTTCATGTGCTTCTCATAAAATTCATTTGGAAATGGTTTGGATCAATTTCCCCTTTTGCTATTTCATAATGGTGTAAGATTTATTTATTTGCACTTAGTTTCTTAGTTGATTCTTGTGTTTAGACTGAACTTTGCTTAGATTATTTTCATGTCTTGTCCCTTTGATTTGCAGATACATTGACTTTTTGTTCTGCTCTCTTAGTGTTAATCTCTCTTCCTCAATATCTGTGCTTTCTTGCTTACACAGCTGTTTCTCATTGCCTCTGATTAGTTTATTTGGTTCTTTTTTCCATTTTCTATCCCTGCCTCAATAAAAATTCCTGGTTCTTGATTGTTTCTTTCCTGGTTTCTCTGTCTCTGCTCCTCCTCCTGTTTACCGTATGAAAGATCTGTAAGTTTTGTTTTAATTGGCTGAGTTAGCTTTGAGCTAGCTTTGTAATAGACAGCAGAAACATGATGAGATGTTTTAGATCTAAAATGATTAGTCTGAATTTCTTCAAAGCACTATAAGTTTTTCAGTTTTTCAGTTCTGTAAAGAATTGAATAACTGAATAATCTGCCATAAAACCAATTTATCAACTCCAAATAAACCTTGAGTAGCTAAAAAAAAGTCTTTCTCTGACACCCACAGAAAGTTTTTTGTTATTGTCAGTGTGATCAGAAAATAATCCATGACACTAAAATACTTTGAAACCTTTGGCTACATCTGCAAAATACCACCTGACATTCTACCCAGGTCAGCTAAGTACAGAAATATAAAGTTACATCGACTGATCAGCTGATAGCTCAGAATATGCAACCTTAGCTCAGGTGTTAGATGATAGCGCTTGGATCTGGTGTTAATCCACGGACCAGAACTCTGCAGCTGGACGTTGGCCGTGCATCAATCTGTGCTCTTTAGCAGCACTGAGTTTGGTGAAAACGCCACACATTTCACTGTCCATTTGCTTCACTCTCATGGCTGCTTTTCCTGCCAACAGCTGCTTCCTGCAGGTCCCACAGCAAAGGTCGTCTCAGATTGGTTTCATAAGTGCCCTTTAGTGGCCTCCTAAGTTTTGTGTGGGATGTGGCAGAACAGGATATCTGCGGCATGACTGTACTGGTGACAAATTAGCAGAAATCATGTCGGTTCATGTGAACACACCACATCGTTGTAGGAAAATGGCAACAAGAACTTGTGACACTCATGACACAAAATAATTTTAATTTAGTTTGCTATTATAGCACAGCTTTACAACAAATGTCTATAGAGTGAACACATTCGGTTTATATATAGAAATATCAAACCATTTCAATGTGCTATTAACTTTGCTGCAATCACTTTGCTCACATCCTGAGGATGCATGTGGCGACAGTGGACAGGAATCTTCAGTGCAATCTGCTGTGACCAACATGCGGTTTGAAAAGCTGACACACTATAACTAGGAATACTTTTTGGAGAACATTGAGAATTATTGGCAGTAGTGATTTTTTTTTCCATATTTGTTGATGCAAACTCAGATGTATCTCAGTAAATTAGAAAAGTCATCAAAATGTTTGTGTATTTCAGTAATCAATATAAAATGTTAAACTAATAAATAGATTCATTACAGACACATTCTTTACTTCTGTGGTCATGAAAATCTGGGTAATAAATATCAAATCAAGCAAAGAAAACATAAAATTTCAGAAGATTCCAGAAGATCTCAGAAATTCCTAAAATTCTGTTGAGAACTGTCCAATGCATCTTTCAAAACTGGAACGTTAGTGGGAACCATTATGTTGTCAGAAAGAAAAAACCCTTGAATAAAATTAATGCACCACTGGATGGAAATACAAAGTGGTTAATCAAAATATTAGAGTGTATGATCTAAATGCTTAAAGTGCCTTAGTTACATTTAAAAATTTACAAAACTCACTTTCACTATCAGCAGAATTGGCCTTTGGATCACTTTGGTGATAAACTTTTTATTTGTCCAGTTCCAGTGAAATCTTTAAGGATGGAAACAAAGTCCAGATCTTTAGACACAGAATGAGTCAGAAACAGCTTGTAAACTAATTAGGAGGAACCTGATCCCTGTTCTTCGTTCTTTCTTTTCTAATGTCTTCACGTCTTAAAGCAGAATGTAATTATTAAGATTAAAAACACATATGAAAGAAAAACAGAGACAGCGACTGGAAGCCATCTGAAACGCAAGAGGAAAGACAAATTGTACATTAATGAAAGCATACGAGATAAAGATGAAGAGAATGATTCAGCACAGATAAAAGCTTAAAAAGCTTCTATGGTTTTGCTTTAATTATCCATGTAGCTCTCTTTGAGATGGACATTAAAACCAAAATAGTGTTTTTTATTTTAAATGTGCTGTTAAAAAATGCTTTTTAAATCTTTTTTTACCTGAAGAAATATCAAAAGGTGCTCCTTAAAAACAGAAGCACTCTAACAGTGTATTTAGTCGATGTCAGCTGAAATCATCTAACAATGAAAACACTGATTATCTTGCCAGGAAGTTTTTGGTGTCTTCATATTTTCTTTCTTAGGAGCCAGACCTTTTTCTTTTTAATCAAGACATTCTATTTCATGATAGAACAACTACTTCCTGTTGTCGTCTTCTTCTTGGTCTGTGCCAGTGGCAACATCCTGTTGTTGATCATGAGACTTATGATGTGAAAAAAGTGTTTGCGTTGCAGTTTTACAAAATAAACCAAAAAAAAAAAACTTTATCCAAGTGCCAAAACCTTTTTATCAGAATGCAAGAGCTTTTTTTTGCAATATTGGTGTGTTTCAATTAAGCACATTTATTTTTAAAATGTAAAACGATCAGCTACAAGTTTAATTCAGAAATAGTCAAAACCATCCATGAACAAAAAAGCTAAAAGCTGTTTTTTTCATGGATTTAAATATTGCTGATCCATTATCATCATGTTCAGTGTTGTATAAAGTACTGAGATCTCAGAGTGAAGTAAAAGTTTAGGTTCCTCTCCAAAATATGAATTTGGTAAAAGTCCAAGTCACTGACTGAAATGTTACTTGAGTTAAAGTCTTAAAGTATCTGAATTTTCTTGTACTTAAGTTTGGAAATTACTGTAAAAATGGATGAACTCAAGTAATGCAATTAAAAGTAAAAAGTAAAACAAGGCAAATGCAGTTTGAATTACATTTTTTATATTTTGGTAAACTTGTCAAATACAGTTAAA
>CAEGAF010098269.1:0-13144 GCA_903067075.1 Micropoecilia bifurca | reverse complement strand
ACAGGGACCTGACAGCCCGTATCAAAGGGCCCGGTACCCCATACTCCCGGAGAACCCCCCACAAGGCCCCCCGAGGTACACGGTCGAACACCTTCTCCAAGTCCACAAAACACATGTAGACTGGTTGGGCGAACTCCCATGCACCCTCCAGGACCAGCTGAGGGTGTAGAGCTCACCCTCAGCAGGTGGTATTGTCACAGTCTTGTGACAATACTGTCAATTCCCTTTGCTGAATAACTTTAAAATTGATCCATAAATGGCTCAATCCATTACTACTCCCGCCCGTAAACAATGGGCTGCTCCGTGACATCAATGTTCTTCTGCAGAAGGACGGTCACAAATCATTCACACACAGAAGTCTTAATTTTAACACTACATAGATTGAGGAAATACAAATAATTTAATTTTCAGTTTTAGTAATTTGAGTTACAGCAGTTTATTTAAAACAGGATTTCTTTGCAAAGCAACTGATTTTCAACAATGAATGTTTTTGAACGGTAAACTAGCTGAGGAAGGAACAGCTAGTTCAGTGACTAAATCTAAAGTTGTAGATTTAGTCACTACTGAACACTTGGGCAGCTATGTTGACCTGGCAGGTGATCCATTGTCTTTTATCACATGTACATTGTTCGTGTTGTGCATGACAAGGAGTGATGACTTTTTGTTTTTTTAAGAGACAGACACATGTAGACAAGTTTCCCTTACTGAAACCACTTGTTATTTTAAAGTTGAGATCATTCCAACCAGCTGGGTGACATCGCATGCATCGTGACACTATCAGATTTAGAGCCTTGTAAAGCAGACAGGCTAGGTAGGACCTGCATTAGGCAAGAAAGACAAGACGAGGACGCACTTCTTACGCTAAACCATGAAGCAGAAGCTGGAAATTTTAGCCCTGGTCCTGGGCTTCTTTGGCCTATTTGGGACAATAGCTGTTACAGCTCTGCCTACCTGGAAGGTCTCTGCCTTCATTGGGGCTAATCTTATAGTCATGGAGGAACTGTGGGAAGGCCTGTGGATGGCCTGCTACAGACAGATTAACGTCAAGATGCAGTGCAAGGTCTACGACTCACTATTGATTCTCCCTGCCGAGCTGCAGGCGGCCAGAGGATTCATGTGTCTCTCCATCGCCCTGGTTTTCAGTGCCTTGATTGTCACAGCTTTTGGAATCCAGAGGAGCAACTGTTGTGGTGACAACATGAAGAGCAAAAACATCGTTCTGGCTGTCGGGGGTTGTTTGTATCTGATCTCCTTTCTGACCACACTCATTCCTGTCAGCTGGGTGAGTGGCTCGATTATCAGGCAGTTCTACAATCCAACTGTGCTGGACGCTCAGAAACGAGAGATGGGACAAGCCATCTTCATTGGCTGGGGAACGTCTGGTGTGTTACTGGCCACTGGAATCATCCTGCTCATCAGACACAGCAAACGAAGATCCAAAGAGGAAGACCTCTACCATGATGTATACATTATGGAGGAAAAGAGTGCCATCAAAGAGGACAGTGTATATCTCCCCCAGACAGGATCCAGCTTGCATAAATTTCAAGAATATGTGTAAATAATTGTTAATTTTTGCTTTCGGCTGAATGTATTTATTTGCATTTAAAATGTACAACATGTAACCTAAAAAATACTTCACAAGCTGATTTGCACGTGCCCGACTAAATTAAGGGCTTTAGTGACTCATAGGTCTGGCTACTTTAGTACAAGCAGTACTGGTAACAAATGTTCTTTACCATTCAACCAATTTTGTACATAAAAGTATTCATTTATTAAGAGTATTTTTTAACATTTATTTTTAACAAATGTTCTGCATGTCCTTGACGTTTTTGTGCTCTAATAAAATAATTTTGGTTAACTGTTCTTGATGAATTTGCTTTTCCATCTCAACATGGGTCACTGTACATTAAAACAATGTTTGTGAGTCCGTCAGCAGTCATTTAACCAACTTAGTTTACTGCACTGGATTAGAGCTGTTAGTCTGAAGCATTATATTAATGTTTTTAAAATTAGCTATTAATCATAGCAAACAATTTTCCCCAAAGAAGACAGGTCGTTTGTATTTTAAAATACATTTTAAATAATGTAACCATTAAAATAACAATAATAAACTTACTATTTAAGTATTTACAAATAAAAAGCCAGAGTACTCAGATGGAAAATGTTGTCTTTCTTAACAAATAAAACAGCTTACTTAGTAGCTTACTAAGATTTGAATTTAACTGTATACTATATGGTATTTATAAATGTTTATTTTTTTTTAAATGCATACATTTTTTAAATGCATTGATATTATGTAAACAAATACATGTGATTAAAAGAGGATGAAGTAAAGGTGATTGCATTTGAATAACAGTGAAGCAGTCAATCTAATTGTTTCCATACATATCTAGGTAAAAACGCAGTAGGCCAAATATGTCTAACCTCAGAGAGCAGTCACTATTTATTATTTACAATATTCTTTTTTTTTAAATGAGGCATTAGATGCAACTTTCCTTGCATGTCAGTAGCTGCTCATCAGGTAGATTATTTAATGGATAAATTATAAATGTTAAAAGATATTTCTCATGCCATCACAAAAAAATAATCTTTCGAGACAAAATTTAGAGATTAGCTGAAACTGAAACTGAGGGCATCCTTAATTACTCATTTGTTAGGAGAAATTACATTTAAAGAACCTACAGTTACAGCAGTACAAGCCAAATACTTTAGATATTAAGAAATCCCTAAAAAAAATCCAATCTATTTACCTAGATTGGATTATTGACGTACAGTGTAACTGGTCAAATATGCTGAGGTTAAAAAGTTCTGAGAAGTCAAAGTGGTCTAATAAAAAGAACCATTTCAAGGTTGGTAACAATAAAATTATTCTTTTTGCACCTGAAAATTATGAATTTGAAGCTTTCACAATAAATATATCAGTAATACTTCAATGTGTTAGCAAAGAGTTGAGAAATTCTGGTGAAACTAATCCTCCTCATGTTTCTGCATCCAAAACCTTCTTACCAGTTCACTTTACATAGAAAATGTAGAGGCTTTGTGATCTGTGACCAGCTTTAGTCATCCCTATAAAAACATCCCTATAAGTACATTTATATAAATAAGTTTGTTTTGTTTGCTTTGAAAATTGATACGTATCCAAACCTAAATATGATCATGATTCATGTATGTTTGAACTTTTTCCCAATCCTGTGTAAATTACATATTTTTCTGTTCTTTCTCCAGCTAATATTTCAAACAGAAATTATCTTCAACTTATCAAATGATTGCACTATTCATATAATAAAAAAAACAAACAAAAAAAACGCTAAACAGTTGACTGAAAGTAAGAGCAGTTTCATTTGCAATTGAACAAGGAGTACTCCTTTGTGACCACCTGTGTGATGAGTGCAGGGCAGATGAACCGGTCAGGTTACATTGCATCATTTTTGTGGGTGTATACGTTGTGTTCATCATTCTTTCCTTCAGACTTGCCTCCGAAGCTGTAAGAGTAAAGCCAGAGAGAGCATCTTTGGCTTTTGGTGCTTCCTGCGATGGCCTCTTACACAGCCTACAGTGGCTATACCAAGCCACCGATGTCCTATGCCGGGTCTTACTATGACCCAAATTTGCAGAAGCCACCCCAGACCTACATAGATTACCAAGATAACCCAGATTACCAGGACTCTGTTTACGAGGAAAAGAAAAGAGCTGAGAAGAGGAAACGCCGTAATGAAGTCTGCTGTGAGATTGTGGCTCTCGTCATTGGTTTTTTTGGACTGATAGGAGTAGCAGCGGTGACTGGCTTGCCCATGTGGAAAGTAACAGCCTTCATTCAGGAAAACATCATTGTGATGGAAACTCGCTGGGAAGGTTTGTGGATGAACTGCTACAGACAAGCCAACATAAGGATGCAGTGCAAGGTGTACGATTCCCTGCTGTACCTACCACCAGATCTCCAAGCAGCCAGAGGCCTCATGTGCGCCTCTGTGGCTCTCACATGCTTCGCCATGGTTGTTTCAGTGGTGGGAATGAAATGTACCAAGATGGTGGACCACCGTGCTCGAACAAAACACATCGTCCTTGTGACTGGAGGCTGTCTCTTCCTCGTGGCCTGTGTCACTACCCTGATCCCAGTGTCCTGGACTGGCCACGTCATCATCCAGGACTTCTACAACCCACTGCTGATTGATGCCCAACGAAGAGAGCTGGGGGAGGCTCTGTACATCGGCTGGATGACGTCTGGTTTGCTTTTCGCAGCTGGAGTGATCCTGCTGTGCCGCCATGCTCCACGCACCAATGTAGAAGAGGAGAGGGTCATATACAACCCTGGAAGTATCTATCAACCTGCATACGCATACCAGCCGTACTCACAGCAACCAGAATACAACTACCAACCTGCGTACTCTGCACCCCCACCAAGATCTGTGGGATATGCTCCGAGTCAGTACTAGGTGATTTTTGGACTTGATTTTTAAACCAGAAAAACATGGTTCAAATGAAAAGGATGATGGAGTGACAAAGACAAGGGATAACCAGACAAGGCCCATTTATTACTTTAAAAAGTCTATTGCTAAGACTGAAATGTTTTGAGAATGTGATTGAGTTTGATCATGAAGACCTTTGCCAAAATGATTGTCTTTGTTTTACTGCACCTATTGGGTGGGTGTTTTACATCCTTCATAATGATAATGCAGCAATATGATAACGATATCTATAGAATCTGCACGCATGCTCATTCGAGTTAAAATTATGCACTAGCTTTTTTTCATACCTGTAGGTAACTTCTGTTTATTTGAGATTGTATGTATATACTTCTTTTCAAAACCAATACTGAAAAATTATATCAGCTGTTATACAAAATAAAAAATGGTAATAAAAAGTTGTTTTTTGTTATCAGTCTTATTTCTTTAACCCAACAATCATTTCTCCAAAAGCTTTTGTTTGTCTGGGAATCTAGACACTCCTGCCGAAACTCCGGTTGTTTCACTTACAGGTGTGTCATCTTAATCATTGCCAGGAGAAATGTGCCCAAACCAGTAAAAGCAGGCTTTACAAGCACATCTAAAAAAAGCACAGGCACTGAAAGATTACGTCTCAAAAGGTGCAACTTCCAGATTTTAGCTACAGACTGACATGACAGACAAGAAAAAATTGTCAATACAATTCAGAAAGAACACATTCTGTCAACTTAAAAATACACGATTAAGCAATTATACAAAAATATTAAAATCTATTTAATTATGTCTACAAAAGCCCTTAAGTGTGAAATCTGACATTTTTGTTGTCATATTACACAATATTATTATCATGTATAGACTTTTACAAAAACAGGTTCATGTATGAATGTAATAAAAAAAAATCTCCCAAATAATTAAAATTAAAATAAATAAATAGGTGTAAAATACAATTTAACAAGCAATTTTAAAAGCAGCAAAAAATAGCTAAATGTTATATAAAATACAATATTAATTGAAAAACACTTAAAATTCTAGTAAGACATAGTTTAACATAACAAAAATGTTACACAATTATGGGGGGGACTGTTGTCTTGACAGATATTCAGCAGACAATAACCAACATCCCACGGTTTCTAACTTTTTATACATATTATTATTCTTTTACATTCTTTTACATTCTACATTTATTATTCTTTAAATAATACGATTATTTAAAGAACTAGTGGATTTTATTAGATAACAAGAGTTTGGGGTAGACTTATAGGTTGTCAAAGTGAGGGAGATTGACCCTTACTTCCATGGGAAACTAAAACAAAGAATGATTGAAATTGGATTTTTTGAATACAATGTTTTATGTGATCCTCAGAAATGCCATTATGATAAACCTGGAATGTCAGGGCATGTAGAACCATCCCAGATGTATTGATGATTTTAAAGATAAATAATTCTGTGAGTATGCAATCTGTTTGTGGTCAAGGGAAGCGAGGAACTGAGAGGAAACAAACGTGTGTTGGCCAATGTGGAACAAGGAGCACAGAGACAGAGGCCAGAGAGAAACCAAGAATGAGTAAGTGCTCATCGGTTGAATTGCCACGGAAGCAGACACAGGCTCAAAGAAAGAGCTGAAACAGATGGGCGAGGGGAAAGACAAAGTGCTGAGAAAGTGGTTGGTGAACCACCCTGGATTAAAGCATCTTGGCAGGAATGAGAGTTCCATCTAAATCAGGCATAGTGGTTAATACGAGCAGGTTGAAGATTATGTTTGCAATTCTCCTTTTTCTGAGATGCGATCGGCAAAAACATGTACGACAGCAGCAAGAAGAACCCCATAAAGTCTACCACAAACAGAGGAACATTGGGATTTCCAAGCCTTGATCATGCTCACATTAAGACGGACCAACGGCCCTGCAACACAGTACAAAGTGAATCTACAACCTGCAGTCAGGCAAATGCTGTTTTACATATGAGGAATAAACCTCAATAATTTTGAAACACTCTGACTTGGGCCTCCATTGTTGGCTAAGGCAATAGAGGCCGAAGGCAATTAACCAGGGGAAAAGCAAATATTCTTTTCTTCAACAAGGACTTCTGTCATTATCTAGTAAATAGGGGTCACAAACAATCATCTCTGAGGACGGCTGCTTACTCTCTGTTGCTTGGTCCTCCTGCCTGAGCTCATTTCTTCAATAGACCAGCATTGGGGTTTGAAGTTCAATTCTAGTTGGCTGCTGGACTTTTCAGCCCGACTAATTTATGGGAAGGAAAGCAGGGCGGGACACTCAGATTTTAAGTAGAGTTTTTTCTCAGTCCTGAACAATTTAATATTCAGCATGCTCAGGAAACTCATATTACCCGTCAGATGGAGAGCTGGTAGTGTTGCTCCTTCATAGTAGGAGGAGTACAGAGTGGGGGGGTAGGGGGGGGGGTATGAATGTGCAGCAATAAGGTTTGGTCAGGATGCAGTGTGGGTAGGATCGGCACTTTGAAGCCATGACATATAAGCCAACTCAAAAGATTTCAAAACTGTTCTGTTTCTCTAGAAATAAGGACAGAAGAATTTTACCTGGAGAGAAAAAATAAAACAAGGGCTTCTGCACTTGTAGCTCCAGAAACAAGGGCCAAAGCATTTTATCTGGACCACTAAAGTTATTTTTTTGTTTTGATGATAGTTTTTTTTAATTAAATTTGGAAGTCAAATTTACTGCTAAAACCTGCTGAAATCAGCAGATAAAATGTTAAAATATTGTAAAAAAATTATTGACTAAAATAAAAGTCTTAGTTTTTTCCCCTCAGTACTTTCTTGTAAAGAGATATCCTAGGATGTAAATGGATACCTCTAAATAATCAAAGTAGCAGCGTACTGGTGTTGGTGTACAGAGGTTCAAAACACACAAAGGACTCTGTCTCCTAGCTACAGGTACAAACTCCCACCCCTTCCCATTATAACATCCAGTGGGAAGAGGTTGTACAAGGGAACAACCACCTGCTCCTCCTCCATCTGATTGAACTGCCTCTCAACAGAAAAAAAAATACTGTACTGAGCTGTATCCAAATAGTGTCCAACTGCTTTGCGCATTTAAACTTGGATGAGTGACTAGAGACAGGATGGCCAACTCAACATTGGAAATAGTGGGACTTTTATTGTCCCTGATTGGTCTGTTTGGAGCAGCTGCAAGCACCGGAATGCCAATGTGGCGGGTCACAGCCTTCATTGGGGAGAATATCATCGTGTTCGAGACTCGCTACGAGGGTTTGTGGATGAACTGCTATCGCCAAGCTAACATACGGATGCAGTGTAAAGTCTACGACTCTCTGCTGGCCCTTCCCCAAGACCTGCAGGCTGCAAGAGGGTTAATGTGCTGCTCTCTGGCTCTGGCTGCCATTGGTCTGCTGATCGGTTTGGTCGGGATGCAGTGCACAGCGTGCATCAGGAACAACGATCGAGCCAAGAGACTGGTCCTCATCATTGCAGGAAGCCTGATTTTAATGGCTTGCATTTGTGACCTTATTCCTGTGTCCTGGACAGGCCACGTCATCATTCGGGACTTCTACAACCCGTTGCTGATCGATGCCCAGCGCAGGGAGCTCGGAGAAGCTCTCTATATTGGTTGGGTGGCAGGTGCTTTCTTGTTTGCTGGAGGGTGCATTTTCATCTGCTGCAATATACAGTCCGAAGACGAAAAACCAGAGAAGTACATGTACTCAAAAATCTCAGGGCGCAGGGCCTACACCCCACAGCCACCACTCCAGCCTGTGCCTCAGCAGTTGGTGTTTATCCCTCGATCCGAACCTCACTCAGTGCTGTCAAGACATCCGTCAACCGTCTACAGTTACGAATCTAGATACCCCTCTGTGCACAGTGGAGTTGCTTATCTGTGAACCCTTAATTTTTTATTTTTTTTCCTGGTGTGGTGGTACAAGGTAAAAACACTTAATTTAAATTCTTGATTGGAGGTAAAATGTCAATACATTGTATGTACTCATTTAACTGTACTTATATTTTTTTGTAAAAACAAACAAAAGTTTAGATAACAACAGTTTAGAAGCTTGCAAGAGATAACCACTCATGTTTATATATATATATATATAATTGTGCAAGTGAAATGTTATACTTGTATTGTCAAAATGAGGCAAAATATTGAAAGTCTGTATGTTGTGTATATCTATTATGCAATCTTCAACCATTTGGTAATGTAATAGAAGTGTATGTGTGTTCACTGGCGAAATGTATTTTATTGCTGGAGTATGATCCATGCAGTTTAAGTGACAAAAAATTATTTTAAATTGTGTTTTACAAGCCAAAACTTCACCAGAATTACAAACCTCAATAAGGCCTTTGTTTTCCCCAAACTTCCGGTACCAGTTTCACCCAGTGTTATTTACAAATTCAAACGATGGCAGGTGTGCCATAATGACTTATAAAGTACAAGTTAAAACAGTGTCTGTGTCTGAATCGAATAGCTATGTAAAAAAATCAATTCAAGTCTATTTAATCTGAATATTGACTAAAGATAGGCATTCTGTAATGCTTTCCTGGGAGCTACTGAATAGGAAGCACAAGCATAAGATTCTCAGATAACACTTCTCACTAAGGGCGTGGACGTAACAGGAACTCAACCAAGCCAAGTAAACAGACAAAGGATCATGTGACCAGAATATGCAAGTCACTTTGAATTTAGACCAACACTTCCCTGTTATTTTGTTCGTTGAGCTTCAAGTTTAGAAATATATATATTTTTTTCTGCAAAGTGTATAAATGATCATGTTAAGCTTAAAAGTCATGGCATTTCAATTTCTAGAAGAAGCACAACTTCTTTGTGCAACCTTAAATACAATGAAATGTTGGTACTTGCATGTGTTCTTCTATTTCAAACAAATACAATTTCAAATGTAATAGTATATCACCGGTCTTAATATGTCAGAAAATACATGTTTTTCATATAATGTGAACCTCTTATTTCTTCACCTCAAAGCTCGACTCTGCTCTCTGGTGGACAAAGCAGAAAGCTTTCACAGTTGTCATTTTACAGTATACTGATTTTTGTTTGTTTTATATCACATTTATCACATTTAAATAAAAATCTGATATTGTTAACTGTTGGAGTTGTGCATTATTTTTACTCAGAAGTTATGTTTGAGAAAAATGATCATTGTCCTGCCCACATGAACTGCTTACCTGTAAACACAAAATAAGAACACATCCCCTTTACCTGCATCACTGTAAGCCAATCAGGTGATGGTAAAGCATCTTTCCCATAACAAACAGCCTCTTTTAGCAAACGGTTAGGACAAAGCCTCACTGCCTGGACATACCTTCACCTTAAACTAATTTTTTCTTCAAAGATTCTGATAAAGATCGACAGTACCCATTTTCTCTTTTTCTGCCTACAAGATCATAAAAAGTTTTGGACTTACACATAAGAGTCTTGAATAAAAAAAAATGATTCAAGGAATCTCTGAGATCGCAGCAATGTGTGTTGGACTGATTGGGCTGATCGGCGCCTCTGCTACAACCGGCTTGCCTATGTGGAAGGTCACCGCTTTCATTGGAGCAAACATCATTGTGATGGAGACGCGCTGGGAGGGTTTGTGGATGAACTGCTACCGACAGGCAAACATCAGGATGCAGTGTAAGGTGTACGACTCCTTGTTGTATCTGCCCCCTGACCTGCAGGCTGCCAGGGGTCTGATGTGCTGTTCTGTGGCCTTGTCAGGGGTTGGGCTCTTGGTAGCTCTAGCAGGGATGAAATGCATTTCCTGCTTTCAAGGCAGCAAATGGGCTAAAACAATTATTCTAATGGTTGCTGGAACAATGCAGTTCCTGGCCTGTATTTGTGTTTTTATACCCGTGTCTTGGACTGGTCATGTCATTATAAGTGATTTTTACAATCCACTGCTGATTGATGCCGAGAGGAGAGAGCTGGGAGAAGCTCTTTACATCGGTTGGGTGACGGGAGCCTTACTGTTTGCCTCAGCTTTACTGTTTGTCTGTAGACGGATACCCTCAGAAAAAGGATCATTTGACGTATATCCCCCACTTAAACTGCTGAATTACCAGACAGAGGCGAACAGATCTGCAATGACAAGCTATCAACCCGTCTCCAGCGTTCCAAGCATCCAGTCGAATGTACATCAAAGTTATCTTGAGAGCAACAGCTTGGTTGGGCAACAAAACTTATTTGCTCCACAAAATGTCCCTCAAGTAATAACAAGCAATGGAGCCCTGATGAACCCAACTATTGTCTACACTCCTGGTCCTCCTGAAAATGCATCAATCATCTATCAAAGAAGCATGGATCATCAATCTTCAGTGCGGAGCTCTCACCACCCTGGAAGCATATACACTCCAGGAAACTCTTCATATGCGACCCAAAACCCCCCTCTCTATACAACTTACACCGGCAATACACCTTCATCTTTCCAGTCAAGCTTTCATCCTGTTGCACAAACTCCTGTTTTCATAGCCTATAAGGAATCCATGGTTCACCCAGAGTCTCGCAGCCTCAGCCACAATGGAGTGTACATTTAAAGTAAAGTTTAGATGTAAACTTATCAAACCTGCTCTTGGGAACATAAATCTATTGTATTGTGCTTTTTTGCTTTTTCACATTTTTTGATTGTTTTGGTTTACTTTATATAGTGAATTTGTAGTAAGAATAAAATTAATCAATACTTATTACTGTAATTCTTTTTTCCATAACTTTAAGAATACAGCTTGATCAATACTTATTATTGGAAATTATTTCTCATTTTTATGAGATTTAGGATCAATGTAAAAACAATCATTTTGTGATTTTTTAAAAATATAATTTTGTACTGTTTATTAAAAGATATAATGATATGTAAATGTTTCAATTCTTTTTTTACAGATTGGCCTGAGGTCCAAAATATAAATGAAAATCTAATGGTGACAAGTAAATATTGAAACACACAAATAATTATGTAAAACACATGAAAAACATACATTTTGTTAGTACTTTGTGCCTACAATATCACAAAATATTGGTGGTGTCTACTGTCGTTGACTATTTGCACAACCCCTCAAAATAAAGGTTTAAAAAAAGGTTGTGAATTTGGTACATTGGTATGACAAAAAATCCAACAAAGAAACTGCTGGCCTGTATCTTTAATAGGCCAATTGCAAGAGGTTTTATGTCCTGTGCTGTGACTCTGGTTGACCTTTGCTGATTAGTTTTTTTTTTATGCAGAATGAGTCAGGAACAACGAACAAGCTAAGAGACTGGTCATTCAGAAAGATGACAAAATATATTTTGCATTTTCAGCCCTAAATACGTCCAGGACACACCACTTCCTCATCATCGACTTCTACAAGGCCAATGTCAAAACAGCTGGTGCTAATACGACAACCACGAGGTTTTACAGAACGAATGAGCTGAATGAAGAATGAATGAAGAATTACGTAGTTTCCCTGGCTATTTCTCAGACTGAAGCAAAACTAAAATAGATTCACAGACAGAGGCATCATTCCACAAGAAAAATCTAAGCACATGAAGCCCAAATGCTCTAAAAGTACAATAAAAATAATCAACAACCTAAATAAAAAGGAGGTATTGCACTAAAAACAACAAAACAACAAAAAAAATCCATTAACAATCATTGTTTCTGCTAAAAGAATCAGTAGACTCGTTTATGAGGCCATTCTCTTGGCCAAGGTATTGTGCATCTTAATGGCAGTGAGGACAAAAGATCTCTTGAACCTCTCAATCCTCAAATGCGGTGGGATAAGCTTCTTCCTGTGGTGGGAATTCTGCCCCATAAAGATGTTGTAGAAGAGGTTTTTACCATTATTCATGAGGGACAGCGCTGTACCTACTCGTCCTTCTCACCAGCACATTTTTATTAAAAAAAGAAAAAAATGAAATCAAAGTTGATCAAAGTTGATCAATATTTAATTTTAAATGTCAGAAAATCCCAGAAACTCCAATCGCCTCCTATTTCATCAACTCAAAGCTCTTCTCTGCTCCCCAGTGGACAAAATAGGAAAGTGAGATGTGTTTAAGGAAGTCTGAGTTCATTTTACTGGGTACTAGTCTTTCTTTGTTTTGTAACACACATAATTACAGATAAAAACCGACCTTATTATTGTTATGCGACCCAGTTGCACAACAATGCATAACTGCATAACTGCTATTATTAAGTGAAGCCAGTATGTTTCTTTTTTATGAATTTTGACAAGGAAATGTATGCACATGATCTGAACATAGGTCACGATGATTTAATGTGGGATGATTTATCCATTTGCTTACAGTTATGATTTTATGGCATTCCTGTGCTTTTAGCAGTTGTATTTATGATCTGACAGTCTTACAAAACTATTCTGTTATTTACCGTTTCTGAATCTTTATGAAACACTGTTGTATAGATCAGTGGTCCCCAACCCCCGGTCCACGAATTGGTACCGGTCCGTGGAACAATTGGTACTGGTCCGCGCAATAAATAATTCAATATTTCTGTTTTATGTGTTATTTGAGTCTGAAGGATCTTTTATTTTGAAAAACCTTAAACCGGATGTTCTCGGTTACTTGCCTGCTAACGCCGAGCCACAAGCAGCAAAATGAGTAAGAAATATATCAGAAGCCTTATCTTACAAAAAATTGTGGGGCGCGCGGGGGGGCGGGGCCGGGGGGGCGGGGGGGGGGGGGGGGGGGGGGGGGGGGTGGGGGGGGGGGGGGTGGGGGGGGGGG
>CAEGAF010098234.1:0-39308 GCA_903067075.1 Micropoecilia bifurca | reverse complement strand
CAATTTCGCAACACCAAAACCGTGAGTGAAACAATGACTAGTGCAGATGCTATATATAGAACTCGGACCAATTTTTTTATTATTAGACATCCATATTTGTAGTGAACGGAACAAATCAATATACCGGGACTGGTGGCAACATAACTATGGCATCTATTCTATGCGCCTTATAATGCGGTGCGCCTTATATGTGAAAAAAGTTTTAAAATAGGCCATTCATTGAAGGTGTGCCTTATAATCCGGTGCGCCTTATAGTGCGGAAAATACGGTAATTTCTTTTTCACAACGTTTTGCAAATTTGTGTTGATCCGTCACTTAAAATCTCACTAAAACTCATTAAAGTTTGTGTGTTTATCATCTGTTGAAAGAGCTCAAAGGAGTGTTAATACCTTTGCAAGGCTCTGTAGATCATTAAAACATAATCTAATAAAAAACACCTTCATATGCCCTTTGAAACTAATTTTAAACACTTTATAGTTACAAATTAAAAAATATCAAGTGTTTGGAGTTTCCTCATCGATGCATTGATCTCTCTGCCTTGTATTTTTCTCCCCGCCTGCTTCTATATCCAAGCGTGTACGTGACTTTAAAGAGGTGTTGTCTACCTATCACAGCCTCTGGTATCAGTATTTGTCCGTATTGATTTGGCTTTCCACTCAAGCTGATCGATACACAAAATGTCACAGTCATTAGAGGGACCACAGCACTACAGACCTGTTTCCCTGAGGAGTCCTGTCTGTTTGGCTCGCATTTGCAACAGCAGGAACCACTCTTGCAATTTTCTTGTATTGTCAGTAATTGTCGGACTATTAAGCAAAATTGTGACTTCGCTTAAGGTTTGCTGTTCTTTTTGGGTTGATTATTGCTGACAGTATTGTAGAGGATGGCTTACAGGCGAGCAGCTCGGGTCTGTTACTGTGACGTGAGTCGCAATGAGCTTTGTTTATCCGCTCTTCACAAGTGTTTTATCAAAATTGTCAGATTTGTCATTTTTCTGGAATTACATGAAAAGCGCTTAATTTATACAGTGATTCTGCGTAGTGTGAAAAAGTATGTCATTTACTTTATGATCATTTACAGCTCTGAGTTGGTCCAAAAAAAACTAGAATTGAATATTGAAAAATGTTTTTTTGGACTTTAAATTCAGGTTAAATCTCAGCAGGAGTTCTTAAACTGGCTCTGCTTAACAAAACATTAAAAATTTATTCCTCTGTATTTATCAATGTTCACAAACCGTCTCCATTCACTGTTTGCAAATCTTACAAGTCCAAGAGTGATAGGATATTAATTTTTTTCTGCAGATGCCAGAACAGCAGAGACATTACCCTATTTAATGAATCTCCAACCTTTACATCAAGATGTTCTTTTGTCCAGACAACATAATCTCAATATATATATATATTTTTTGCATTTAAAATCAAGAAAAATATCAGTCATAAGCTAATGCATAAAATTCCTTCAAAGAAACATTACTATTATGATATAAAGACACCTGTCAAAAAATATAATAATAACTTATAATATAATGAAAAGCTAATATTAATGTAAATACACATTCTCAAAGATCAATAAACTTTAATTTTAAGAAACATTAAACACTGAAACTGGAGGACTTTTTAAATATCCAAAATTAAATAAACAAAACAACAAATAAAATGAATACAGAAGTAAAACTGCCTTTCAAAATGAAGGCTGGATGAGATCAATGCGTCAAACGGCCTTTTGTCATCCAGAGAGAAAGATGTGAGAAAAACAATAATGTAAATGAAAACTGTCCAGTTTCTTTTCATCATGTGATTAATTGATTTGTTACAAAAAAAGGCCAAAGTTAATGATTTGTGTCTCCGTCCTCAGCCTTACCGAAACCCCCCACGTCCCTCACCGTGACGGAGACGACCGCCACCAGCGTGACGCTGACGTGGGACTCCGGGAACCCGGAGCCCGTCTCCTACTACATGATCCAATACCGAGCCAAGTCGTCGGACAACGGCTTCCAGGAGGTGGAGGGCGTGGCAACCACGCGCTACAGCATCGGCGGGCTCAGCCCGTACTCCGAGTACGAGTTCCGTGTCATGGCCATCAACAACATCGGCCGCGGGCCACCCAGCGACCCCGTGGAGACGCGGACCGGCGAGCAGGCGCCCTCGTCGCCGCCGCTCCACGTCCAGGCGCGCATGCTGAGCGCCAGCACCATGCTGGTCCAGTGGGAGCCGCCAGAGGAGCCCAACGGACAGATAAGAGGCTACCGGGTTTACTACAGCTCCGACATGACGGCGCCGCTCAGCGCCTGGCAGAAGCACAACACGGACGACAGCAGCCTGACGACCATCTCTGGCCTGACGCCTGACATCACCTACAGCCTCCGGGTGCTGGGCTTCACCTCCGTAGGTGACGGACCTCCGTCTGACATCCTGCAAGTCAAAACACAGCAGGGAGGTGAGCAGCAGCCACTCTGACAGGCTCTGGAGTTCTTCATGTGTGGAAGAAGTAGGAATGCATTGTTGGTGGAAGGCATTTAATCAGGCTGTTTGCGTAACAGCTCATAAACAGGCGTACGTGTTTGAGATGAAATCATTCAGCAGAGAGATTCAACTTGATGTTCTTACCGCAGAGCTTTATCTCTGGTGCTACTTCACATTCAGTCTCAGTATAACTTCAATGGGATTTCATGTGCTAGACTAACATAGACACTTAATTAATATGTAGAATTAAATCTGAGCCCCACTTTATTCTGTTGTCCCTGAATAAAATCTGGGATGGGGCTGAAATCAATCGAATCCATCATGATGAATTGATTCCTGAAATAATTATCAATGAATTAATCACCCAGTTTTAGCTTAACTTCTCCCTTGAGTATGTTGTGCTTTCAGCAAATTGGCCTTTTTTTGAATCTGAACACTACAGTTAATGATTAACAGATTAGCTAATGATTATTTAGCTAAATAATTAATCACAATTAATCTGATGAATCGTTTCAGCCCTATATTTAATTATTCTTGGCCATTCAAGATTTAGCACTAATTGTATTTGTGCGTTACATAAATTCCCAGTGAAATTCATTAAAAATTAATGTTCCATGTGTCAGAATGAAACCTTTTGTTAGCCTGTTTAGCTTTAACCCGTCTCCTCCCTGCACCAGTTCCCGCGCAGCCGTCCAGTTTCGAGGCCGAAGCCGAGCTCGACACCCGGATCTCGCTGACCTGGCTGTGGCCCGTTCAGGACCAAATCACCAAGTACGAGCTGCAGTACTGGGAGGCCGGTTCAGACAGCAAGGTGAGCATCGGAACACGGCGTTCGGACCGCTTGGTGTCGGGATTATCTCTCCTGCACAGCAGCTCGCCCTGTCGCTCGCTCCGTCTGCTGCTGAATTTGTCTCGTTTTCCACAGTGAAACTGCAGACGACTCTTAGTCTTGATGATGCAACCCCTGTGAGTGGGGAGGCTGTGTTATTGTAGTAATGTAGTCGGCTCCCCAGCTGATGAGAAAGACCTAATGTGGACACAATCTGCTCTGTTACTCTGTCTCTCTCTCTGCTGTGGCCGTTTCTTGGGACTCTGGTGGACCGAACCAGTTGGAAGCTGGACTTGTTTTTGGAACAAGCTGCTTCTGCTCCCTTTGGCAGTCATGTATGACTGTTTGGACTGCAGTTGAAGATTATATCACCTTGTTATTGTAGAGCACATGAACTAACTCATGCAGCACCACTGATTGTTGGGTGTTTTTTTTTCTTATTTGTCTCTCCAGAAACACGTGACGTTCGGCCCAGCGGGCTCCCACTCTGTGGATGGTTTAAAGCCCGACACCTTGTACTATTTCTCCCTGGCAGCCCGCTCTGAAATGGGTTTGGGTGTCTACACCCAGCCCATCCAAGCCCGCACTGCTCAGTCCAGTAAGTGCTCCATTTTTCTTTCCCCGGCGCTGCCTCTGTCCTCTGTCTTTTCTGCTTGTTAGCCACTAACCCAGTGATTTCAGAGAGTCACCTCCAGGCGGCTGAAGCAGGTTCAGGTCGTTCCCCTCAGTGAGTGAAACAGAGAGAGAGAGAGAGAGAGAGAGAGAGAGTGAGGGGCAAAATGTGAGTTTTATAGACCTTAAAACGGAGAGTGTGAGCAACTTGAATGTCAAATCAATCTGAGAGCAGCATATAATGCTGACAGAGCAGCCATCCCGGTCAGCTTCCCCGCTTCC
Organism: Micropoecilia bifurca; assembly: GCA_903067075.1. NCBI lineage: Eukaryota > Metazoa > Chordata > Actinopteri > Cyprinodontiformes > Poeciliidae > Micropoecilia > Micropoecilia bifurca. Next base: position 35,123 of record CAEGAF010098234.1, on the reverse strand, counting down.
ACCACCTCCCCTCTGTCACCAGCACTAACCCCCCTGTCCGTCTAGCAGAGGGCAGGCCCTGTGTCAAAGGTACGTTTACTGTGTCGTCTTCCCACATTTGTGAGCTGTGCTGTGTTGCCTTGCCTCATATCATTATGTGCTTTTACAGTGCCAGCATTCAAAATGTCACTCGTTTGGTTTTATTGTTTTATTTGCTGTGTAGGCACAATGCTTGTGCCACCTCCACCCGGAGGGTTGCTGCCCCGCACGCTTTCTTTGCACACAGCTTTGAGAGGAAAATAACAGATGCTCATGATCAGTGTGATCATTTTGAATAACAATGTCTTGCAAAACTGATCGTATCCCATTCGGCTGTATTACTACCACCGACTTTTGTGTGGTTTTGGGATTTTGTATGACCACGTTACCCAAATAGTCTTAAATTCATGTATCTTTAAATATCTTGAATCAATCAAACTTGGCCTTAAATTCATTAATCACAGATCTTAAATTTTACTGTTGTAGGAATATTTAATCTAATATATTTTTTGTAGTTTATTTTTCTCTGACTTTTCTGTCAGGCAAATGTTTGAGTCACACCAGACAAATTCATTGCGTTCTGTGACTCAAGGCAGTTGAGGCTACAGCTAACTAGCTTCTAGTACATTCTGGCTAACTAGCTCACTTTTGTTGCCAACCCTTACAATGCTAGGTTCATTATGTGCAGAAAAAACTTTTAAACATGGCACTATGGGGGGTTTTGCGATGCTCGATTGTAATAAAGAAAAACCTCCCACAATCCCCTGTTATATTTGTAGTTCAATTGGTCATAAATTTAATTCAAGGTTGCATTGAAAAGGTCTTCAGCAGTCTTAAATTTGACTTGCTGAAACCTGCAGATACCCTGAGTCTGTTGTGCAGCTGTGATTTATAGGGGCAATAAATCTTACATGGATGGACTGTGTTTCTTTATTCTGACATTTGTGGGAAGGTGGTTTGGTGTCAGAGTAACAGGGGATGACTACTGATGGACACCACACTTTTAGACTTTTATTTGTTAAAAAGAAAAAAGTTGCCAACTGGATATAATTTCAAAACAATTCGCTACTTTGTGTCGTTTAACATGAAACTCCCTTGAAAGGCTGGTAATGGAGAAACTTTTGGAAAGCTTTTTAAATGCTTCAGTAAGATACTGAACAGACTGACTAGAGGACATTTTTGGAGTCATTTGAGGTGGCTCCAAAAGCTGACTGAGTGTGGTGGACCAGAAAGAGGACACGTCGCTCTGCTGGAGGCGGAACAATGGAAACAAACACAGAGACGCTACAGTGTGGAGCTTGTTCCTTCACAAAATACAGAGGCCGTCCGAGCGAAGACTGCGGCTTCCGGGAAGCAAACGAACACAAAAGCGGACGTGTTTAATTGTGGATCGTGATCAAATTGCGGTGATTAATAAAAGTTAATCATGGAGTTGTTGTCAATTAGCGGCAGCTGATTTGGGTGCATTCGCACCGGTGCGCACGGTTAGAGTCGCTGTTTGGATACGATTGAAGGACCTTATGGATCTGCAGATCAACAAACAAATTATATCAAATACAGATGACCAGAGTAAATACAAAAAGCAGTTCCTGAGGAAAGCTTTCTCCACATCTTGGTTCATTCATACATAAAATGTGATTACATTCATTTTTCTTTGGTTGGATTTCGCTCACATACACAGGCCTGATTGCTGTCTGACATGTGACATTTGACTCCAACACACAGTTGGCTTAAATATCTCGAAAGGGAACTACAAGTTTCAAACAAATTCAAATAAAACTGAAGAAAAAACAGAGAAAGTCACCAGCATCTATCTAGAAAGGGCCACAAAGGCGCTTCTAATGCTTTGTTACTTCAGTGAACCATGAAATAGCGGTGAACCTTCCCAGTAGTGGCCGGTCTGCTAAATTTACGATAAAAGTGCATCGTAGTCTCCTCAAGAAGGTCATAAAAGATCCCAGAACAACATCTAAAGCACCGCAGAGCCTCCCTCACCTCAGTTAGATCCAGTCTTCATGATTCAACAATAAGAAACAATGAGCATTAAGGAGGGAGGCAGGAGCTGCTTCACCACTGCAAACATCTCACATCTCTCAAAAAAAGCAAAAGCAAACACAAGCTTCATTTTGTATTTATTCTGTTTTATTGCAGTTCGATTTATTAAAAACATTAAAGTCTGGCCAAAAAAAACAAAACCATAAAAAATTTTCACAGCACTCTGTAGTCAGCAGTTAGAAATTCTAATGTGTAAATTTAAATGGAAATAAGCTAATAAATGAGTAAAGTTTTACCAAAATCATGCATAAATCTTGTTGCTGAGCCATGATAGTTAAACAAACAGAATCAGAACAACAGCGAGTCCACAAAACTCAGAGAAACTAATCTGAGTTGCACACTGTGGTGCGATTCAACGCCTGCCAGCAGCCTTGGGAAGGTTCTGCAGTGAACAGGCGGTTCGAAATGATTCCTTTCTCCAGGGCTGCATTTCAATGTTCAGCACTATTTTTTTTAGGAATCAGAGCAAGCATCAGAAGTAAAGCTCCATTTACCTTTTTTTTTCTCTGTGCTTCAGCTGAGGGCTTGACACAGCTGCATGATACTTGACCTAAGATTGAATGGGAAGGAATTGATGTGCGAGTGATTAAGTTGGGTGAAAATCAATAGGTCGAGGTGCGGTGAATGTTCAGATTTTCTCGCTTTGCCAAAAATTAAAGCCGAGGATTTTTTTACAGCAGTTCACGTACAAAGGTTGATGCTGAGTGTGTAGGTTGTTGGAGTTTTGTTTGCGCCATTAATGTCAGGGAAAAATGTTGAAAAAATATTCGCGTTTGATTTGTTTTGAAAGCAGATAAAATTCCGATTATGTTTAAACATTTGGATTTGAGCTGCAGTCAGTCGCCATAATTGCAGGTTTTCTCTGTTTCCCTTTGGTGTTGTCCTCCTCAGGTCCACCTTCACTTTGATCATCCTGATTTTTGATCTGGAGCTCAATAGCAGAATCATCAGTCGGCCACTTTTTCCTTTGTAGTTCTTCTGCTCACTCTCTTGTGGATCAGACACATCTGCACATGTTTATCATTTATTTTATTTTTATAGGTGAAGTTTTGTGTGTTGGCATTGGTTAGATTTCATCTGCATGCTTGAACTAAAAAAAGTTCCTATTTTGTTTAAAGATCTTATTTTTATCAAGTTGAACATATTCATGATGCATTTAGCTGCATGAAATATTTGGATGCTGTCGTATTTTATGTTCAGTTTTGTTCTGCTTCTTGAAAGTGTTTGGTTTCTGTTTTTTTTTTTCCTCCAGACTCGAGAGTTTAAACATTTATTCTTCAGCGGATTATTAATCTATTTTAGACAATTAAGGTTATTTTAATTTTTTCAAGTTGAATATTAACTCAGAGTGATGAGGACTTTAAAATTTAAGATTTTAACATACACACAACCTGAACTTTTCTCCATTTTGTATTTTTGTATCACCACACAATGATGCCGCCTCCACTGTGTTTCACAGTGAACATAATGTGTTCATGGTTTTCCATTTCCCACATGTTTGATTTGTGGTGGTAGCAGCATTATCCTGTGGGGTTGCTACACACTAGGATTTTTGAATATTAGCAAATACAGTGTAGGTTTGTCTTTAAACAGAAGTGAAGCTTCTTCTACATTGCTATTTGTATTAATCTATTACATAAAATCAAACTAAATACTTTCAAGTTTATTATAAAATGTGAACAGTTCCACTGGTTAAGACTTGCCGTTTTTACACCTTGTTAACGTAGTTACAGAACATGACAGAACATCATATTATGGATTATGCCGCAGTATTTTTTTTTATCTGCTAAAATTGCAGTGGCAACAAACCAGATGTTAGCCGAAGCCATCTTAAGTGTTATTGATCATAAAAGCCAAGGCCGTATGCTGTCTTTAACTGCCCATCTCAGCTGCAGCCAAGCTCTCTAACGAAGCCCAGAGCTTCTGCATCAGTGTGTTAACACCAGTCCACACTGTCACGCACTTGTTCACAATCTCACACATCCGTGGCCCGTTTATTGCTCCCACCGCGCGCTGCGAGAGGCAGCACGGGGGGCGGTTAGGGACAAATTACGTCTTCATAAAACACATGGCCTTGTAAACTTTTTGGCACATCTTATATTCTGTCCGCCTCACCCTGTGATTTCATTGCCTCCTGCATAATCGTGGCGCCAAACACGGCTTAAGCTTTGGACCGATAAGGGTTTTTTTCTTCTTCTTCTGCATCCAAATCTCTCAGTCTGGAGGTAGCATCCTGTTTAGTATGGAAGCTTTTTGCAGTCAAACTTGAGCAATTTTGCATTTTGGAAGAGTGCAGGGGTGAGGATGCACATTAACAGTCATAAATAAACATCACACCTACATCTCTGCAAACTGATATATTGCTTTCCTGCATTATATATTATATGATTAACACAATTTAGCATTTTTCAGAATGGAAACGCTGCAAATGATTCAAGTTGAATACTCAGCAAAAAGCTTCCCTAGTTTTGTCACGTTCTGTTTTGTCATTTTTAGTTTATTTTTGTTTGCTTGATCCGTGGCCTTCCTTCGTGTGGTTTTGCTCCCCCCTTTCCCCCCCTGCAGCTCCCTCCGCTCCACCTCAGGAGGTTCACGTGGTCAGCCTGACCTCCACAAGCCTCAAGGTGAGTTGGGTGGCGCCGCCTGCCGACAGCCGCCACGGTGCCATCGTGCGCTACACAGTCAGCTACCAGGCTCCGGCGGGAGAGGACACGGAGCGGCGCGATGTGTCCGACATCGGCGCAGACGCCACCAGCTACGTGCTGGACGGCCTGGAGAAGTGGACTGAGTATGAGGTGTGGGTGAGGGCGCACACTGATGTGGGCCCAGGCCCTGAGAGTGTCCCGGTCAAGATGAGAACCAAGGAGGATGGTAGGTTCTCCGCGTCGCTCGCTCGAAGCAGCCTGTCACTGATTTCCTTCACCCTCCTCCTGCTCGTTGGCGGTGGTGGCCGATTGGGATCACCGTCTTTTTCCTCCTGTCTCCATCTTGAAGCTCATCACTCCCTGGGGTTCAGTGCTGTGTCACTTTCCTCTGCTTGTGCTGTGTGAATGCTGTCTTCTTTCCCCCCACACTGAAGAACAGAAGTGGAACTGATCTTGCCTCTCTTTTCTATCACTCTTCTCTTCTCTCTCTCTCCGTTTCTTTTTTTCCAACACGTTTCTCATTTTGTTTGCAGTGTGATAGAGGGCGGGTTTTCCTAAGAGAGAGTCGTCTATAATTAATGTGTTTGAAGTTTGCTGCAACACGGCTAATTTCTTACTGGAATTAAGGGCACTATAGACATGACTAGACTACATGCTGTTGGGTATGTGGTGTTTTGGGGGAAGCGGGAGCCTTAGAACATCTGAAGTGAGTGATGATTAGGTTTATAACTGTAACTAATATCACTCAAAGTTATTTCTGATAGTTTTTTGGTTTGTCAAGACAAGATACGTCAAGTAACAGAAGAAAAAGGAGGAATTTGTTAAATGAATAATAGCAAAAAGTGTAACACCAGATGTTTATGAGATAAAAGCAGTAACTACTAATCATTCAGTCTTTAGGTATCAACAATTTCTGTATTTTGGCTTAAACAAAGTTTTTTCCCTCCCCCCCATGAAGTTGGAGGAAATTCTGACCTTCTCACTCGTTTATATTATGTACACCAAAAGTGTCAAAAGCCCTTTCATTTTTGGCTACGTCAGGATCATGAATGTCTGGTTGTGGCAGAATGTATCGCCTACTCATACTGTTAAAATATAACTTTCTCTGAATTTCACAAATACTCCTAGAAGTAAAAGTTTAGGATCCTTTAACATTGAAATAATTTGGCACTCAGGAAGAGAAACCTAATTTTATTTGACTGATGAAATAATATTTGACTGTTGTCTAGTTATATTTAATTAGTTATAGTGGACTGGATTTGGCTCACAGCCCTTCAGTTCAACATTACTCAGTGGATTATAAAGTTACGTGTCATCAGCATAAAAACAGTAAGACATATTGTGATACACCTTAAACTGAAGAGATGAATAAAAATTGGACTAAGAACAGGGCCTTGCGGGACTCCGTCTGTGATTCGTGTGCAAGATCACCACTGGAATATATATTCAGACTGTGAAATCTCTTTTCCTTCCTGATGTCTTTAACCTCTTCATGTCTCTGTTTTGCGCTTCCCTCCCTCGATGTTTGGTTTGCAGTGCCCGGAGCCCCACCCAGGAAGCTGGAGGTTGAGGCCATAAACTCCACCGCCATCCGCGTTACTTGGAAGCCTCCTGTACAGGTGAAGCAGCATGGACAAATCAGGGGCTACCAAGTCATCTTTTCCCGACTGGAAAACGGCGAACCGCGAGGCCAGCCGAACATCATGGATGTGGCTTTGCCAGAGGCGCAGGTAATGGGTAGTTTTATTCTGGTCCAGCTTTTCTTGGTCCCTTCTTGACTCTGCTGTCCACATTTCATGACTCCGTCTCTCTGCTGTCCTCTCCTCTTCACACTTTGCTTCTCCTACACCGGGCGAGACACACTGGAGTTTCTTTCTGTCGACCGCAGTATCCTCCCTTTTTCCGGTTCCCGTAATCTTTTTCCACTTGCGACATTTGACTCTAAATTGGAACCCAGCTCCCACAGCTTTGGATTAGCTGTCAGAATGAAATCCACTTAAATTCTACAGTAATAGCTGTTGGATATATTTTCTGTTCGTAACATCAGGATGTGGCTTAGTGAAATCAATGCAGCCCCCCTTGCGGTTTTAACACCAATACATATGCACTGCCTTGTTACCATGTTTATAAATTAAAGTTATTTCCCTGACACTGCCCCTTTACACGGTAATGCAAAGTGCACTGAATCGCCCAAAGCCGCAAAACACCAGGAGATGGATGAGATTGTAATCCTTAAATGGGTCTCAGAGATTCATGAATATCCTTAAGCCATGAAAACCCAACTCTCACAGCCTCCTGAATTTGCAAATAAAAGAAACCGGCTTAAAAACCTCCTGCTGGTTGTTTGTTAGTCATAGCATTAGTGTTTATGTACTTTAACCTTCTGACGCCTGTAACAGAAGCATGTGATGAATATTAGTATCCACTGCATTCACACCAACCTGTTCAGTCCAACTTGGTCTATTTAAACTGTTAAAATGGTTTTAGCCCAATATAATCAATACAGTTGATTCCCATAAAGTCTTGAATTTGACTGTCAGATTCAGGACCAATTACTTGAAGTTCCATTCAGTCCAAATAGTAACATAACACAATCAAATTCAGGTGATAATTTAATGACGGTGGGCAAAATATCAACACTTTGCAGCGATTCTTCAACCAGATCAAACATTTGGTGACAGTGGAAAGAAAAATTAAAAGCCGCCTTTTTAAAAGGAAGAAAGCACCAGACAAGCCTGGCTCAGTATGAGGTGCCATCCAAAAAGTAAATAAAATACACAGACACTTGGCAAGGTATCCTCTCTACTGGTGTTTGTTCTTGACACCAGTTTGCAGTAACTCAGTAAATGTTTTTATTTAGCAAAACGGCACACAGTTAACCTTGTTTTTGCTTTCTATGGGAAAGAAAAACACAGGCTGTGCAAAGTTGATGGCTGTCAGACCTATTGGCTTCATTCAGGAAAGAGACACAGTTAAACACAAAGGCACCTGGCCAGGCGTACTTTCTTTGTGCAAAGATTATTCTGTTTCAGTGTCAAAGTCTTAGTCACTCTTTTTGACAAGACAAAGGAATAAGCTAGACACAATGACAATAGTTCAGGAGTACTATTTATGATACTTAAAAGTGGAGTGCACAAAAGTGATCCTCTCAATATCCCCATCATCCTTTGAGTCCAAGAATGGGACATGGTTAAACCCAACTCTGAGCCACAGGACAGCAAAAAGAGTATTCAAAGTTCATGTTAGCAGTAGCTCAGTCAGTGTCTTGTGCCTAAAGGCATAAAGAGCTGAGCAAAGAAGCGTTAGACCAGTGGTACCTTCTTTGGGTAAGAAAAGCTAAAAGTGTATGCAGAGCTAAAACAAGCCATCTGTCTGCAAAGGAAATTAGTTTTAAGGATTTTTCTCAACTCTGATAACTTTTATTCATTTTTAGAAACATTTAATTTCACCACCGGACTGTTGTAATGAGGCTAATGTGGACCCTTTGGTTTTCAATTTTGAGTAAACTGATTTTCTACAGGTTTCTTTAGGTTTGAGTGGAGATAGCAGAGAATAAATGTGGATAAAAACCTGACTGACACACAACATATTGTCCGTGTCTCTACACCTGGTCAAAAAGTGAGCCCTGATCTCCCAAACACAGCGCAGCCTTTGTTTAAGAGCAGTTGTTTCTGGCAGCTGCTGCTGACACTTCATTGTTATCTGACTGTGTGTAGAGAAGCGCTCGACAGCCGGGACAGCGCCGTTTGGTATGGAAACTGAGAAAAACATGGTGGTGGCTGCTCATCTTCCTTCGAGTGTTTTTCTCCGTGGCGGCACGTTCCGCATGAATTTGTTTTGAGTTGTGAAAACTGAACTGAACATGACCCTACTTGTTATGCAAACAATACTCCCTGCCATGTCTCATTTGGAGCATACAATAAATATGAAAGCTCGCTGTAATTCGGCGCACTTTATCGCTCACGTGTTCCAGTCTCTTGCTCGGCCACCTTTAACTGCCCCCAACGTGGCAGAGCTTGGAGTTTTCTTCCTTTTTCTCCTTCCTTTCCCAAGTTTGGCCTCCTTTTCCCCCTGTTCTGCTTGAAAGTTGGCTGAGTAATTACCAGGTCCTTGCGTGCAGGTCGGCTACCCTCGGTTGAGTCATCTCAACAGACTCATCACTGAGTAGTCAACCTGCAAGGACTTGCCCAGACTTCATTAGAAGACCACACAGTTAGACAACAGCCTCTTATGCTTTATCGTTCAACTGGTTTTAAAACAATCCCTCCTTTTTCACACGTTTTCCCGTTTTCGTACCTCCACAACAGAGATAACATGAGCCAGCATGCTTCCTGCAAAGATCAGCCCAGTAGTAGGCGTTCCAGCTGGTCGGCAAGAGTTCGTGACTCATCCTGAGAGTCATACAAATCCTGCAAACGCACACCTGTAATTGATAATGAATCAGTGGAAGAAAACAATTTTCCTATGTGTTGACACATCCCAATGTGTTTCTCCAAAGAAATTCCGTTAATGTCTTGTGAAATCAGTTTTATAGCCACCCTTTCACCTGGATTTGATGTGCGGCGAGCCTGCCAGGAGGAAAAGCAAATACCGCATTTTCCAGGTCTCTGAAAGCACACGGCAACCTCACCTCAGACTTCAATCACAGCCCTAAGCCATGTGATTGAATTGCAGATCCTGTCACAGCCACTACCACCTCCCCCTGCTCGGCCCTTCTCTTTGTCTCCGTGTTTCTGGATCCTTTCTAGCCTTTCTCAGGGTTAGCTGAAATGCTGGGAGAGCTCGCCTGAGCGTGGGCGCTTTAAGCGCTTCTTTTCTTTTCAAGCAGGAGCCCACACATCGCCCTCATTTCCCTGCTAAATTTAAACCAGAGGCCAAGTTAACAGTGTGATGTTATCAACCCTTTGCAGCCGCTCTCCTGTTGGAGGAGTGACCCGAACCTGAGCTGGCAACCCAACGCCAGCTCCATTGTAGTGCCCTCGCAGCTACTTCCAGGCTCATTCTCACATACAGCACACTGGAAATTTCCCTGGGAAATGGTTGAATATTTGAAGCCATTAGCCTCACTCCATGCTTCCACCCAGGTTTCCCCTTCTGCCCAAGTTTGCCTCCTTTCAGCACCACTTTCCAGGTTCATTTGGTTTGACCACTCATGCATTTTCGTAGTTTATGCGAGCAAGATGATGCTTCACTGCCTCTACGGCCTTCGCTGCCCCAGACTGGAGTTGAATGGAAATCGGTGGTTGGGTTTTGGTGGAGGCGGGTGGGGGGCACAGGAGAAAAGAAGCACCTCAGCTCGTTTCACTCCATCAATCATGACAGCTCCTTCTCTTCCACATCACTCGTTCTCTCCTCGTTCCCATTTTTATAGCCACACATCTCAGCCCATGTCATCACATTTGCATTCACCCGCCTGCAAATTATACCGCTCCGTTTCCACAAACGACGCTTATCAGCAGTGATGTGTTTTCAGCTTGCGTTGGTATTCAAAATATAAATGGAGGATAATTTATAATTCTCCTGTGGATTTAGGCAGAAAGCAAGAAGCAGTTGCAGCTGAAAGGGGATTAAGCCTGAGATGCGATAGGAACTTGTGAACCTTAATGTGTTTGCTGTTCTGTTGACATACTGAGCTGAATTGACGGCAAACAAATTAAGCAATTAGGAACATCGCAAATTGTTAGATGTGGAGTTAAGCAGCAGCTGCTCTTAAATGCTACTTTTAGTGCCCCGCTATGTCAGGGGAGCACAGGGATGCAGATTTTGATGTGCCATGTGTTTGGGCTCGATACAACCGGGACATCAACCAGACTTGGCTCTTATGTCTCTTAACAGTTTGGTAATAAAAACCATCCGCTGAGAACCGGGTGGAGACTATTTAGTCTTTTATATGAATTATGATCATTGTCTCCACAGTTTATGACTCACTGGTGTGTTATTGTTAAAGTCAGGAAAAACAAGAACTTATATTTCTACTGAGTAAACTTTATGAGTTGTTTCCTTTAGTTTACAAAAACTTGATGGTTAATGACTCAGAGTTTTTCAAGAAACACACAAAAGTTCTTGTGTCTTGATTTTGGCTACAAAGGACAGTAGGTAGGTAGGTCCCTCTGAGGGGTGGCTGGGATTTGCCTTAAAGAAAGGTTAATCTGGAATTACAGCAGCTCCCTATGGAGATCCTCAGGCATGTTCCTGTGGGATAGACCTCACAGAACTATACATTTTTTCTGGGCTGGGATAACCTTGAAGTAGCGTAGAAAGAGCTGGGGACAGGGTGTCTGTGTTTTACTCCCAGATCCTCTTGGATTAACCGAGACAGATACGTTAGGTAAAAATCAAAAGAAAAAACAGTTTTTTAAAATTATTTTTCAATGTTCTTATGTATTTTTTGTATTTTGTCAATTTGTATCTGTATTTTGTACCCTTGTTTTGTCATTTGTAAGTTTTCTACTTCAATTTGTTACCTATAAACTGCTGTAGTCAAATATTTTCATAATATTTGGAAATAAATGGTTTTTAAAAAATCACATAATACAATTTAATTTATATATATTTTGTAAAAACTTTGTTCTGTTACACATCCTGGTGAGTCAATTTTTATGAAATGTGCTAATATTAATGTAATAACATAGGTTCTACTTTTTACCCCAGGCAGTTTAGTCAATAAATCTGTGGTGAATTGAAATAAAAACAGTTGGAAATCCACCTTGTAACATCCAAAACTAAAAAACCCCAACCTTTTTCCTACCAGACTGCACCACACCAGAAAATACTTAGTCTGGAAGCTGTCACTGAATGAAGACTGGGTCATTAGTGAATAATTAAACTATTCAAAAGAATCGGTATTTCCAACAAAATGTCATTGACATTGCAGTTCATTCAGGCTGCAAAGGGCGAGAGAGAGCAAAACGTGTTCCTATCCCATGTATTCTAGTTCAATTAATTACACCCAAACACATGAAATCAGACATGAAACTATAATTATGTATGTGTAAATTTAGGTGACACAAATGGGTGGTCTGGCCCTTTAACATCTATTCCTGATGTGTTGATGCTGTTTTGTCCTTACCAGTCCCCTCCTCCCCTCCTCCGTTTGCCTTTGCTCTCCTGCTTCCCCCCCAGTGCTGTTACAATAGCCGCCCACGCATCCTCACCTCCACCCCGACCCGTTTTCTCCTCTCCACTTTGTCCCTCATCAGTGTCACCAGTGTCATCTCTCCTGCCCCCGTTGTCAGCCAGGCCACCCATCAGTGAACTCCTCTGCAGTGACTGAGCTGGTGAACACCAGCCGTTGCGTTCTGCATCAGCGGGGTTTGATGTCACAGGGCTAACACAGCGGCACTGGTAATAGGATTTCATGCTCGACGCTGACGGAGCCCCGCGGCACCGAAATGGGCTTTCACTTCCCCCCCGGGAATTACTCGGTCGAGCACAGCGAGCAGGGAGAACATTTTGGAAACATATATTGAAATGTAATGAATAAAGGCTCTTCCCTCCACCTCCGTTAGGGGAAAGAGAAACGCTTCACAGACTCTGCATAGTTTATGTCCACAACGAGGCAGCTATCATACCTAACAGAGGCTGCTTTAAATTTCCCCGGATCCTAAAGGTGAATGGGGGAAACAAGGCAGTGCATCGCGAACAATGATTTCACAACCGTTCCTCTTCGCTTTTCTCCAATTCATTTCATGCCACTCAGCTTTCCGTCGTTTCTTTATTTCCTTCCCTCCATCTCTTCCATCACAGTGTTTTTTTTTCCCGCAGCATGACTCTATTGACACCTACATTCATCTGCCAGTGAAAAAAAGACGAGTGCTTTTTTTCCCCTGCCTGTTGTGTTTCTGACTCATTTGTTTCCCCGCCCTGTTGTCCTGTGTCTTCTCTCCCATCAGTGGAACATTGAAGAGTCCACCGAGCATGTGAGTAGCCCTCATGTGTGCTGCTGGGGTTTGTCTTGCAGGGCAGGTTCTTCTCCCCTCTGCAGTGTTTGGGGTGCTTGTGTGTTTTGGATCACGAGTCGGTGTATGTGTGTGTTTGTTTCTGTGTAAGCCATGCCTGTAATCCACTCAGTGCGAATCCTCATGAAAGATCATAACCCCATCACAACCGCAGCCAGAAACGTCTGCCCAAGTGTTTTTCTCTGTGTGTGTGTGTGTGTCTGTGTGTTTTTGCACGCTCATTTTTATTTTTATTTTTTTATCAGCACAACTGCAACTGCAGAGCATGAGTGTTGTTCCACTAAGAAATCCGTGCAGGTCAACATTTTCTAATAAGACAAACTAGTAGCAGCTGTGCACTTGCAAATGTGGAGGCCTGTGGTGCAGTGTGCATGGAGTGCTAGCAGCCACTGAGTGTACACTGCAGTCAAAAGGCTGGGTGTCACCATCTCAGTGTGACGCTGACATTAATCAGGCTCGCCTAACCTGCTGTCTCCCCCCACCGCTCAAGATGACATGTCTATCTGAAGGGAGGAGCTGCGGGGTTTTATCAGCTCCGCACATCTCCGAGGTTTCCACCAGTCTTTCATGTTCTTTTCATTCGCCTGGATGGCAGCTCTCTGCTCCATGGCTGTCATGCAGCTCTTTGTTATGGCTTATTACCTCCTAGAAGTCGCATGGCACAACTGTAAATGCAGAGCCACTTACTATGCGTAGTCGTGCGTTGAAGAGAAATGTGGGAAGGTGCGATGGTTTGGAAAGGGAGATGCTGATATGATGAGACGATACACAATATGTGGAACGCAAGAAGGTGGAAAATGAGGTTTCAGCAGTATTTTCTTTCTACTCACAAATAAAGTGAAGAGTTCATACATCAGAATCAGAAGAAATGTAAAATTAAATACCCCTTTAGTGTAGCACTAATAGGAAGCTAATATTAACTTTACCACAGTTAGCGTTTAGCCACTTCCAATATTCTTTCAGTGCTTACAAATGATTTGTATCTCATCTCACACTCTGTCCCAAATGGTATTTTATCTCTTTTAGGGAGGTATAACAATACATTCAACTCACAAAATTAAATACACAATATTGTGTTAGCAAAAAATAGTGGGATTAAGCTATATTCTTGGTCAAACAAAGGATTGTATGTGTTTTGTTTATACAAATCAAGTAAATATCTTTCTCAATCACAAATTATGTTGTATGTTGTCATTTTAGTTTAGTTGTGATAGAAAGCTACAAAAGCTAATGTTAGCTGTAGCCGCTAAAGGTTAGCCAGTTGCTGTATTCTTGCAATGCTTACTAGTAATTTGTAACTTGTCTGTTCAAGTTTGTTTTATTTCCTACCAGTAAAAACTGCAAGGTAGTGATTTAACAGAACTTGTGTTTGAAATTCATAGGTGTGTTAAAATACAACTACGGTAGCTTAAAAAATAAGATTATCCACAGGCTTCGTGTGAACAAGAGGTAATTAGCTTTTAACAACGTTTTTTGAAATACAAAGGCTCTATTTTTAATCACACCCTGTGTAAAGGTCTTCTGAATCACTAATTGTGATTTAAAAGACACTACATAACAAAATAACTTTTTAGCTTAGCGCTGTTAGCCTCATTAGCATCTGAGAGTTAGCCAAAACTCACATTGCTTTCTAAACTTTTGTATTTTCTCTGTTGGTATATTTTTGCTACCACACAAACAATTCAGAGATTCTTTAATAATGTTGCTCTGTAATTTAAGAAAGTGTATGTAATTTTCTGACTTGAAATGATAAAAAGAACAGCCTCAAAACTACACTACTACATTATGCAGAAAAAATATGAGCACTTTGAACATAACAGGTGTTATTTATATCTTTATAAATACAATTATATTTCTTGATTACAGTATACCTTTCTGTTTTATTTATTCAAAAATTTGATATTAAGAGGTGTAACCTATTTTCACTATAAATGCATATTTGTTTTCTCAATAGTGTAAATGTTGCAACTTGAATAATTCATAAGTTTGTAATGAAAGGTTTTGAAAAAGTTAAATGTTCATGAGTGAAATTAAGCCTAAGGATAAAACGGTGCCTGATTTGAATTTGTAACCTACAGCAATGCAGTGCCATTGGCAGACTAGAAGGTGTGCAGTTGATGAGAGAATATTTATATCATTAGAGACTTCGAGTCTCGGCTTGAGGGGGGAAAAATGACCTGTGAACATCCATGGCTCTACCCGAGACGATTACTGCAGTCTTTAATTAGAAAACTGCAACTGCGACAGTTTCAGCCTGTCAAACTGGTAAAATGGCTCCAACACCAGTGCTTTAATCTGTCCCTTTTATAACTGAGGCAGCAGGGTGTGTGCAGCCGTTTGGTTCTACGCGATAACGCTAAGCTGCAGAAACCTGGTCACAGATTCCCCCTGCAGCCACATGCCAAGAGTCAGGCTTGGCTCGTGTCCCTCTGCCTTTAATGCGTTGATTAACACCTGTCAGACAGCGAGCCGGATGCTGTCAGAGAATGTCTCCCGTTTCACACGTCTCTGTTGTTTGCTTAGCGTTCTGTTTGCCAGGTAGCTAATGCGGTGGGACACGCCACAGACAGATGTCAGCACCGGAAACATCAACATGTCGGTCTGACCCTCGCTTAGCAAGGAGTTAGATTATAAAGCTTTTTTTATTATTATTTTAGTGAATCATTACACAAATACTGTAAAACGAGTAAGATAGATAATATAAAATATTGCCTCTTGGCTAAAAGAAGCAATTTTATTTCCTATCTGTGTCACTAATTGTCTCTTGACACTTTCTATTCTAGTGAGGATTGTGGCAGGGAGCTTCATAGAAAAGACTCAATTTCTATAACTTGATAATCTTTGTAATGCCCTTTGGTGCTGCTCTAAGCATTTGCTCTGAAGGAAAACTTTGAAGCTTTGCTTTCTCTACTTTGTGCTGAGTTTCAAAAGTGTTACCAGACCTGGGTCGACCTTGCCAGTGCAGAAGGAGGGGCCACCTCTGCTGCTGCTATCACAAAGATTGTTAAAGCCATTTTGTATGAATAAAGTAATGAGACTTCCTCCATAAAGTTAAAATGGCTTTATTATACAGTAATTTAGCATTTTTCTCCCATCTTTCTTAAAGGTTAGCATGGGAGTGCTGAATGCCGTTGAAAGAGGAAGACGGTAAAAGGAACAGCTGAACAGAGCTAGACTACATAGTCTGTGTTAAGGAAATTTAAATTTCGTTAGCTAGAGAAACAGTAATAGGGAGAAGCTATATGATATTCTAAGTATCTGGGGTTTAAGAGGAGTTCCAGCAGGAAGGCTTATAGGCATCTGTGTACTTGTCCTCTCAGTGGCTCCAGTCAGAACCAGATAACTTGAGCATGTGTACTTAAGCCGCCTGCAGGCTTTCATTTATTCCTGAGTCTGAGCTCATCATCTGCACAGTTTTCTGTCTATATGTATACTTTTCTTAGACTGGATAGGTTTGCTTATAATTTTTAAATTCAGTTTTCCAAGGTCTTTCAAAGGTTTTCACTGGCTGCTGCTTATTCACTCATAGTCAGCAAAACCCATTTGAGGACATTTTACAAAGACAAATCCAGTTTCACGAAGACGGGGTCAATAAAATCTTCCACAATTTTAGATTCAAATCCAGATACAGACGTTAAAGTTAAAGTCAGTTTACATTATCAAGTATTTGATCAAGTAGTAAAGATTTTGTTTTAGAAAATTTAAATTGGGTGAAGTTAAAACTATTCAACTTGAGAAGCTTTTGATGGGTGTTATTTATCAGTTTTAGCTTAATTTCTGCTCTGAGTTTTTATCAGATTGGTTTTTTCTTTGTCGTTATACGGTTAGCTGATGATTATTTCAAGAATCAATGAAGGATCAATGATTAATCTTTCTAATCTATTCAGCCCTACTTCAGTATATTACGGTACAAATGTTAAACAACATCGTGGAGGGAAAAAAAGCATTTCAAGCAACATATTTAGGGAATTTGTATCTACTGTTGAGTCTAACGGGAAGATTATCACAAAAACAGCTTTTGTCACTTTTGGAAGCAAAATAAAAAGAAATCTGAAGCAACCTGAGCCATTTGCACAGGCCTGTCTCTGCTGGTGAGTATGTGTAGTCAGGTGTGTGTGTGTGTTTGTCTGTCTGTTTGTTGGTTTACATATTGGCTTCGTTCAAGCGCACCGTGTTTAATTCCAGAGTGTGGGTGTGTTTTTATTCCGACTGATGCAGACTGGTGTAGTGAGTGCCAGCACTGCAGCAGGTTACACATAACAGTTGTTCCTCTCTGTTTGTTCCTCACTGCTGAGTTACTGATTTGTTCAATCACTTTAAGTGTGTCTGTGTTTTGTGCGTAACACTGCATGGACATGCAGCCAGAGGAGCGGAAATTGGAGCTTTTTAAGTCAAAGGTCTAATATTTGTTTACCAAAAAAGGGTTGAATTTTATAGTTTTTCCGGCTGTCAGAAGTGAGGATTTTTGTTGGGTTTTAAGAAACTGCAGTGCAGTGATGATCCTAAGCTCCTCTGGGTATAATCCCATGCTTATCCATGCGGCAGGCATGAACACTGACACACTGGTGATGTTCTGGTTCATTTGGTTTGTTGGTTAATGGGTGCAGCGTGTGCCTTACAGTTGGGCGTAGGAGTTTTTCTTACCCAAGAAAAATTTCTGCTCCTGTTTGTCTGCATTTTTTAATGTTTAATTTCTGTTTTAGGACATTTCATCAAGGAATATAAGTAAATGGAGGAGGGGGGTCTAATCTCATTACGGTTTCTTTTGGTGCTGTGTGTCCTTTGAGAGGATGTGAGCTCGTTGACGGGGATTTTATTATGGTTTTCATGAATGAGGGAGTTTTATTTTACTTGGGTTCATTGATTTCTTGTTATTTCACCGTATTACAGGAAGCTGTTATTGGTGGACTGCTGGCTGAAACCACCTACTCTGTCACCGTGGCGGCTTACACCACCAAGGGCGACGGAGCTCGGAGCAAAGCTAAGGTCGTCACTACAACTGGCGCAGGTCAGCAGCAGTTTGATCGACGCTTTCATGCAAAACAGAGAACATCCACAGATCAGACTTTACATTATTTAATGAAACCCCCCAGTAATATTACTTTATGAATATACATCCAAGAAAGGAGTGGATAAACCTCACTAAGGCAAAAATAGTTTTACATTTAAAGAAAAAACATTATTATGCATTATTTTGTGTAATTTCTCTCCAGCCCAATTTATTAGAAAGCCAGAATAAGAGATTTGAACTTTGTGATAATGTGAGTTACTATTGATTATTGTACTTGCATGAAGGACAACATGCAGGTTTCCAGGATAATACTGCCTTGTAACGCTAGTATTTTTGCACTATTTTGTAGATTAATATACATAAGTGTTATAACTGGTAATTGTTGGTTTATTCACCTTTGTCCGTAGTAAATAAGTGCAGCCTAATTTAAAATGTAGAAAAATACAACCTTTAATCTGATTAATTAAAGGTTGAAATACAGCAATTTTGATACAATCAGGAAAAAAAACCTTCATCTTAAAGCAAAAATGTTTTCATCAAAAAACATGGTTATTTTTTTATAAATTAGTGTGTTTCCATTTAGTGAATTTATTGTCATATTTCCATTTTGAGCAATTACATGGTCAATGGAAATGTAGTTAGTTTAAAGATGACATTGTGGAAAAGCACTACATGCTGTGGTCCTATTACAAAGGCCCTGGGGACTCGTTAGAAATTTTTAATGCCAATTTAAAGATTATAAAAGAAAAGTCTGACTGCAAGAAGATAGCTGCTCTCCAGAGTTGACCATGTAAGCAACACATGTTTGCTTTTAAGAGGATGACAAGGAAGGTGGGAAAGAAAAGCTCATTTTTTAGTCATTGAGCCTAAATTTAGCAGTGATTTTAAACATTTTGGAGTGTGGATTTAAGTTTTTTTTGGCCTTTTCAGTGCCAGGCAAACCCACTATGATGATCAGCACCACCATGGGAAACACGGCGCTCATCCAGTGGCAGCCGCCTAAGGAGATGGTGGGCGAGCTGATGGGCTACCAGCTGCAGTACAAGCGCACCGACGAAGAGACCTTCACCTCGCTGGAGCTGAGCAAAACTAAAGACCACCACACCGTCACCGAGCTGCACAAAGGAGCGACCTACGTCTTCCGGCTCAGCGCCCGGAACCGCGCCGGCGCCGGCGAGGCCTATGTGAAGGAGATCAGCACGGCTGAAGACCTGCCCACGGGCTTCCCGCTCAACCTCAAGGTGACGGGGCTCACCCAGTCGAGCACGCAGCTCACCTGGGAGCCTCCGAGCCTGAAGGAACGGAACGGCAAGATAACGCACTACAAGGTGGTGTACAAAGACATAAACAACCAGCAAGACAACATCAGCAACACCACGGAAACACACCTGACCATCGAGGGGCTGAACCCAGACACCACCTATGACATCCGCGTTCAGGCTTTCACCAGCAAGGGGGGCGGCCCTCTGAGCCCCAGCATCCAGAGCAGGACCATGTCGAACGGTAGGGCGTGTGTTCATGCACACCTCACCAGTGTTTGCTTTGAAAACACCACATCAGGGCTTTTAACCCTCATGTGATCGTACTACGCCATTCGTCCGTCAACAGGTCCATGTGTTTCATAACATTTGCTGGCGCCTTAACTTCTGCAGGGAGCCAGTTTTGTCTCCATCTGTGCCACGTCTGTCTCATCTTCCTCTCAGTGTACCGCAGCTCTGTTTATTGATTTACAGAGTGCTAATCTCATTACACGCTACAGTCACATTACCACGCATCCTCATCCTCCATCCCATTACACATAAATCTAAAGCGTACCCAGCACATACCTCCTTGTGTGTTTTATAATCTTATAAACCTAAGATTTTTTATTAATTAGTGGATTGGTGCCTATTTTAAGACACAGGTTGTCTTTTCTACTGGCGCATATCTTCGAGTGATCTCTGAGATCTCAGTCTGTTGGAAAACTATTCATACCACTTCAACTTCTTGAAGTTGAACGACAAGAATATATGGCATTCAATTTTTGTAACACTTTACTTAAAATATGTGTTTTACCTCGCTTTATTTAACTTGTTCATAATATAACAAAATAGCATCAAGCCTTTACATTTATTAAAAAAACTCAAACAAAAACCAGAACAAACCCACCCAGTCAAAAAATAGACAGTTATAAGGTGACCTAATATGCTTCCTTGAAGAGATAAGCATGGATTTATGATCTATACAGAACATGTTCATTACATTTTTGCACAGAACCATTTTTAGATAGTGAGATTTTAGTCTGGTCAGTTCTGCTTATTTTGAGCTCCTTTCAGAATGAGCTGCTTTAAAATTCCACTCGCAGTGAAACTGACAGCACAGATGTGCAATTATACAACCGTGCATTTCTGAAAAGCAAAAGTAGAGCCTCCTGCACAACCAACTAGAATGCAAAAAGTGGTTTCAGGATGGTAGGTCAGCAGCAAAATACTTGTCTTTTCCAGCAGCCATTGTACAGTGCATACAGCAGTAAAAGCAGCTGACCAAATGTGCTGGAACTCATCAGGTTGCTAGGTGACGATGCAGTGCCCCTCGATTGTGATGTAATAGTCAAACGGCTCATTTTCCAAGCACCAAAAACATTAATTTATTGCCAATAAGTTTTGGGGTTTGCTTGAACTATACTTCCAGACCCAGCTGGAGGTGTAAAAAGGTTCAAATAATAGAATTTGTGTAATAGTCCCCCTCTACATCAAAATCCAAAACCTTCCTCCTCAACTACACTGTCCAATTTATTTACATCCCAAATTAGGTTCATATTTGGTCTTCTGGTATTTTTCCAATAGTATGTCCAAGCCAATAAATATTTGTTGATATATATTTTTTTTACTTAAGATCATTTTAAACAAATTTCTTTGTAGATTTCCCAACCCTTAACTTTGGTGTCAAGGCAGTCACAAAAACCTCTGTGCTCCTCACCTGGGACCTGCCAGAAAACTACAAATCCCAGGCTCCGTTTAAGGTACGTGTCAGTAAAATTACCTTAAATATCACGGAAAAAGTTGGCTTCTCATCACTTCCTTACATGTGAGTGGAAACTCAAGTTTTCTCCCACTTTGTTCTTGCAGATCTTGTACAACCAACAGAGTGTGGAGGTGGAGGGAAACCAAAAGAGGAAGCTGATCACACATCTGCAGCCAGACACCGACTACTCGTTTGTGCTCACAAGCAGGGGCATCATCGCCGGCGGTCTCCAGCAGCAGGTGTCCATCCGCACGGCCCCTGACCTGATTAAAGCCAAGCCCGTCTCACAAACGCCTCAGAATGGCAAAATGATTATCAACCTGCCAAAAGTCCAGACGACCACCCGCGTCAGGTCAGTTATTTATGTAGCACCATTCACACCTCCAAATGCCACAAACTTTCAGTAGCATAAGCATTGTCAATATAATAAAAAAGACTAACTGTTGTAGTTTGCTGGTGTGAGCATGATGTCTTCATTCGGAGGTTTTTCCATCCCACTGGGTGGAGGCCCTGAGGCTCACCCACAACGCACTGGAGGGAATTTAGGGACTTTACTTCCATTCTGGCTGGGAAATGCCGCGGGACGCCCTAAAATGAACCGGAGAATAAACGACCCGGTTCATGAATAATAGTAGCATTTTGGCTGTAAAGACACCAATCACAGGTGCATCTTAATAGATTAAAATAGCATCATAAAGTTGATTAATTTCAGTAGTTCTGTTCAAAAAGGTAAACTCTATATCGATGTATTACAGGTTCGCACAGATGCTTGAAATCCTTGAAAATGCTTGAGCTTCTGAGGCATTTTCAAGGTTTTGAAAGTGCTTGAATGTGTGCATTATTCAAACTGCACAGTTTTTTAAAAAGTGCAATCTAATGTTTGATTAAAAGCCTAAATTTGGAAAACGTTACAGTTGAAACCACATATTTTTATACTCCTAATGGAAAGACTGGTGACACTTTATTTGAAGGGGTGAATAAGACTGACATGACACTGTCATAAACATGTCATGAACATGAATAAGCCTTATTTTCCATAAGGAATGGTTGTGCAGATTATTGCAGATTCAAAGCTTAAAAAGGGTTTTGCTCATTTGCCTTATTAAAAGAAATGCAGTAAGAACAGGATTTGGGTCAGTCTTTCTTTGAAAGCGCTTGCTGCATTTTGCCAATTTCAGTAAATTAATTAAAAAGTGATTTTGATCCTCCAAAGTCAGCTTCAGAGTGAAACCCATTGGATAGACGAGGTCAAATTAAGGGAAATGGAAAAGGTGTGTTTATAAAGGATGAATACTTTGTACTTTTAATTGCAAAAAGATTTTAATCTAAATTAAAATAAAAAGTTTCCATCTGTGTTGGTTGCTCTGAAAAGTCAGAAGCTTCTCAAGATGAGCTGCAGGAAAAATACCAGCATCTGATCGATAGCGAAGCGCTGCTCCAACTCTTAAACCGCAGCTTTTACTCTGAAAGCTGATGATAATTTAGACTTAACATCAGGCTGAGCTGTTTTCTTTTGACGTAAATTGTTAAGAGCTGCTAAGAGCCGGGTAAAGCCTCTACCTTTATGTACACACACTCGCACAGACACGGCCATGTCAGAGGAGCGCTGCGAGTTGATTGGTGTAAAGATTATGGTGCTGTCAAGTCGGGGCCAGGTCCAGCTCAGACTGACAGACGGAGCGGGTTGGGGGGGAGGATGGAGGAGTCGAGGGGTGTGTTGGCTTGTGTTGGTGAGGAGCTGCCTTGTTATACACGTCTTCTTCCACTCCCAGACTTGAGTGACTGTTGAATCACAGATGCGAAGCGGAGAAGAGGAGGAGGAGGAGGAGAGGCAGCTGCTTTCACTGTCAGCAGCAGCTCGTTTTACAAAATGCCGCAGTGGAGAGAAAACTTTGAGCCGAGAGAAAACAGTCGGGGCTTGACAGCGAGAAGGAGCCAACGCAAATACAAACACGGAAACATGAGCGTTGTGTGTGCTCTCGCATGTGTGCTCGTCGAGTCGGTACCTAGCCTCCTCGGTTTGACCCTCCCCAATGACGACCTTCATTTCCATCCATCCGAGTCTTCGTAACAGCAGCGCAGAAACACATATTTGCTCTTATTAACCTCAGGAATCCTACAGGGATCTCCATTAGCTGAAGGCTCCCCTCCACTGAATGGTGTTTGTTCCGGTTCGTGTGGCAGATGTTCTTAGCGTTTAGCCATTAATTGGGGAACGCAGCGCCAATCTGCTGGAGTCCGACCTTGGTTGGACTCACTTGTGCGGTGGCGTCGTTCCAACAAAAGCATCTCCAAGTCTCCAAGTGTCTCGAATGAGTCATGCTTTGTTTACTGAGGCTGTATTTTTTTCATTCCTCATCAGATGGTTTTACATTGTGGTGGTGCCACAAACCCAATCGATGCAGCGGTGGAAGAGCCCAGACGAGGTGGACCTGGAAGAGGTGAGTGGCAGGCGGGGGGCTGATTGGCTAATGTTCCCAGGTTACGGGGGTCACAGATAGCATTTTCCGCTCCAACTGGGTGGAGAGTCGCCGGTGGCAGCCAATTAGCTCTACCCTCCTGAGCTCAGGGAGGAAGAGATATTAGACTGTGAGTCACTCAGGTAGGAGGGGAGTCTCCTGATTGGATGCCAGGTCTGCAAACAGCAGCCATCTGTCGAATAAAACCATTTCAGATCATAGTATTAATGCGTAACAAGTGATGTAGAGCTGCATTTGATCTCTCTTATATTCCTTTGCAAGCAATACCTACAAATTTCTCTCTACCTTTGCATCTGTTGGCACCTCTGGTAAGAATATGTAAATGAATTAATATGTTATGACAGTAACATTCTGAGACAGAAAGCTTTTTTAAAAGAATCTAAGCTTTTGAGCACATTATAAGTAAATATTTCAAGTAAACATCTTGTGGCTCATGGTTAAAAACAACAGGGATCAGGATTTAGGCCCCAAACATCCAATACAATCTGCAATAAATGATTTACCAGATATAAAATCAGCTTTCTTCCATAAATATTAGTCCACAAAAAAGACAACAAAACTGCAAGATGACTGAAAGGAAGTAGTGTAAGCCAGAATGATAGTGTTGTCCTATTGATCTATCACAATAGCAAATATCGCTGGACGACAGATTGTTCCAGTATTTATTGCGATGAACTATCATATTGTTGTTTTGAGGACATTTTTAATTCATCTATTGGTAATGGCATAATAATGTAAGTTCACTTTTTCAAAGACTAATAAACTTTAATTTATCAAAAAGCACTTAGTTTTGGAACTGGAAGACACTTAAAATATCCAAAATGAAAACAGAAATTATAAATAAAACAGAAATAAAAATCCACTTACAACTGAAACTATAAATAACAAAATCAATTACGAGGTGTCTAAATAAATGAAAACAGAAATTATTGAGCTTATTTTACTTTATCATCCGATCATTTGCCTATTGTGACAGGCTTAGCAACAGGTGTGTAATGCAGATGCACTCTGGTTGAGGCTTCCTGTCTTATCATAAACTTTTATATGACTGCCGTATTTATTTATTTGTTGTTGAATAATGATGCCAATTAGTCATGGGGGAGTTTAGGCCTATATGCCTGAATAATAATGGCAGGAGGTTTAAGTAAACTTGGAGATCTGAATCACCATTGCTCAAGGTCTCCCCTTAGGAATAATGGAGGAGACAGAGAGGGAAAGAGATGGGACTCCCTGAGTCATTAAACACGGAGCAGGCCATTGTCTCCTCCCTCCAACATAATGATTTAATAAAGCTACATCTGGAGCGGCACACCAGACATCAGTGACAGGAAACAAAATGCTGCTGAAAAACACAATGCCGCAGTGCTGCTCACTCCCGCTCATTTATTAACCAGGCTGGCAGTCATGCTGAGATTGTGTGCTCCACTAAGTGCTAATTGCTCACTTCGTAGCTTGGCTGCATTGTTTGCCGTCGTGCCAGCGTGCAAAGGGCATTTTAGCACTGTGGAGTCATTATCTTTTACTGAGCAGCACAGCCAAACCTGGACATACGCTGTCGATGCAAAGGCTTTGTTTTTCTGAGATACCAGGAGTTCAGACGCTTTGATTTGCCTCATATACGCTAGTTTAGAGTTTCTTAACGATGAGGCACAGTCTTTCATCTTTTAGATGTGTCGCTGCTCCATCACACCTGATTAAAATGATTGCATTAGCTCTT
The DNA here is from genome assembly GCA_903067075.1 of Micropoecilia bifurca. Taxonomy (NCBI): domain Eukaryota; kingdom Metazoa; phylum Chordata; class Actinopteri; order Cyprinodontiformes; family Poeciliidae; genus Micropoecilia; species Micropoecilia bifurca. Next base: position 10,236 of record CAEGAF010098234.1, on the reverse strand, counting down.
CGGCATGCTGTCAAGTCCTGCAGGAACCTGTTAATCACCTGCAGGACAGTGCACCCCTGAGGGCCAGGGCTAACAAACCCTGCACTAGTTTCTGCTAAAACGTGAACCTGAGCTGATGCCACAGCCTTGAACGCTGTGCTTTGGCAGGTTGTCAGGTCTCAGGGGTCATCTCACTTGGGCTCTGTTGCTAATTTTAAACCATAACCTTTCCACTTTACCTCCTTCCCCCAGCTGCTCAGGTCCAGAGAAGGTCCGATGCTGAGGCGCAGACGCCATGTGGAGACCCCCAGGGCATATGTTGCAGCTAAATTGACTCATCTGCCGCCAACCTTTACGCTGGGTGATGAGCAGGACTACATGGGTTTCAAAAACAAGCCCCTAACTACCATGAAGGAGTTCCAGTGGTTTGTTGTTGCGGTACTACGAAACGAGGGGACGGACGGCACAGCTAATTATGTAAGTTACGTCCTTCTTCTCTACTTGGACCAGGGCAGATGGTTGGACCTTGCATTGTACTCTCTAGACCAACAGTTCTCAAAAATCAGACTCAGGCTGAGCGGTTTGTCGGATGTAATACCATATTTCCAGCTACTATAGCAGTGGTTGGTAATAACATGAAAAGCAAAGGACTTTATTTATGGAAGTAGGAGGACAAAACTTTCTGTAAATTTTTCCCACACTCTTATGAGCTGAATTATCAACAAGTCCTATCAAAACAAAAACTAAGCAAGCTAAGATTAGCCTAGCAGTTGTACTAATATCCTGTGGTGAGCAAGAGGCTTAATGTTTTATAACATGTAGATCTATTTAAAGGTGCTTCTGCTTAAACCTTTAAATAAGTATTTAATACGTTCAGATTTTCCATCTGTCATTTATTTATTTACAGTGTTGCTAGCAAGTTTTTGCCTTGCTGTATATTTGTTATGGTTTTTGGTCACACTTATGCGTTTCACACTATTGAATACATTTTAATTTCAGATAAGTCCATAACTCAGTTTCAATGATGATTAAATTCCACCAAAGTGAAGCAATTCCAGCCCATTCTTTTTTGCAGAATTTTGGTTCAGCCACAAGGAAGGTCTTTGAGCAATAATGGTCTGTTTATTACATGCTACAGCATTTAAATCAGATTTAAATACGTTTTTTTTTTACCAAAACAGGCTGCATAAACCAAGTGTGCCTGAGGTTAAGGTCATGTAAATTAATAGCCGGACATTATTCTTTTGAATCTCTTGCAAAAGTGAGGTACAGAAAGCAATCCAGGTCTTTAAGCAACGTCAAACAATCATGTTTGATTATCACCATTATGTTTTATTGTCTGAAAAGTTGTTTCATGTCAGATGTAATGATACGCAGACTTTTCAAAATGTTCTACAGAAAATTTTCCTCAAATGAAGTCTGTTGGATCATCAAAGTAATGTAAAGCAAATGTATCCTCCCAGGGATTCTTTGCCTGGCCTCTTTTTTAGTGTTGAATTATGAGCACTGACCCGTAATTGAGGCGTGTGGCGCTTTAGATCTTGTTCTGGGTCCTTTTGTGACTTCCTGGATGGTTCTTTGATGCTCTCTGAAAGTAATTGTGGTTGGCCTGGAAATCTGACTTGATCAGGCAGGTGTAGAAGTAATTAGGTACTTGGTATTGCTTGTTATATTGAACAAGAGAAGGTAGTACATTTTCAAATATATTTACACAAATTATCTTTCTGACATTAAAGGTGACCTATTATGCGTCCTTGAACAGGTTTGGCTAAGTCATGTTTACTATATTTATTGTACATAATCATTCTTAGATAATGAGCTGCTTTAATTTAAAATAAGCTGCTGCTCCAACTCAGTGTTTACCCTCACACGTGAAAATGGCTGCAAACAACCTTCAGTTACATAACTTTGAAAAGCAGAAGCAGAGCCTCCTGCACAACCAACAAAAATGCAGCCAGTAGTTTCTGAATGATAAGTCAACAAAACACTTCTCTTCTCTAGCAGCCATTGTACAGCAGATACAGAAGTAAAACCAACTGACCAAATGTCCTGGAACTCAGCTTGGGTTGCTAGGTAACAGACTGGGCTTGGCTGGCGTTGCTAGGTGACGGACACTCCCTGCTGATTTGGAACGGCTCATTTTACAGACACCAAAAAACATTAATTTATTGTCTAAAACCAGGTGGGTGTTTTTGGGGACGTTTAAGCTGTTGGCTGTTTTTAGAAGCACTAAGTAAATAAATGAAAGTACAAAAACTTTAGAATTCAGTGTACTTTTTCCTTCTGTATGTTATAATCATCCCTGTGTATATTCTCGCTTTTATCTTACTTGTTAATTAGGAGACACGTTTACGCTAAACGTGTCTCCTTGTATGTAAAGAAATTAACTTTATTTGTTGGGGCATGAATGGTAATCACCATTATCAAGTTTTGGATGAATTGCCTTCTTAAAATTAAAGTGGCCATTATCCTTCACTGTCTAAAATGAGCAACAGACAGTTTTCAAGGTAAGTTGTCATTTTCTTTTTGCTTGCTCATCAAGGTTAATTAATTTTGGGTTAACTTTATCACCCATCATCAAACTCTCACCACTTTCCAGCCCGTAGCGTTTGGAAAACAGCTGCGATCAGACAAAGTGGTTGTATGTTTTCTTCTCTCCACTCAGCCTCTAAGAGAAATTACAGCTTGTCCTGATAACTCCCTTATCGCTTGACAACGACATCAGAGATCCAGCTCTGACTTCCCTGCAGCCAGCAGGGGCCCCATCCAGATGTCTTAGCAATGCTAATACAGGCCTCTTGGCTTGCTGAGTGGTGGTACAGTGCGCTTGTCGAGCAGCGCTAACATGGAGCCCTGCGTCTCTGTGGGATGGTCTGGGCTAAACTTCACTGCAGGAGGAATGAGAGTCTGCGATTGCTCTGGGCTCCTCTGCTACCCCAGACATGCATATTCAGCAGCTGGGCCCTCGACGACCAGAGAGGGAGAGTCCTTCATGTCTTAAACTGAATCTCAGACTTTTTACCTATTTCTTGCTTTCTTTCCTTCCGCTCCCTCCTTTGAGCTCTTTTTCCCGTCCGCTCTCCACCATGAAGACGGCAGAGGAGATCGATTAGTGCGGTTGGAGTTAAGAGGGAGACGAGGACCCGGTCACAGGGCCGAGACGTCCGTAAGGCAGGCCTGATTCCCCTGAAGCGCTGCTTTACATGTCCCTAAAGCCCCCCGCGTCCCCCATCTAATCCCTCCACTCTGGAAGACCATGGACGTGCAAGGGAGGCAGTCCTGGCCAGCTATGATATATCTGACTTCAAAGAAAATCCTCAAATCCCATTGTTGCACAGGAACCTCGCCACACCTGCACGGCACAGCAAGTTGGATCAGAAGAGCTCAAAAATGCTTTCTTTCCTCCAACTGACAGGAAATTACTCACCTTTTAAATTGGACCACTTAGATTTATTGGGCTCCACTCACAGGGTGGGTCAATTAGTAGTTTGTAATAAACCTGATGCAAATTACAAGTAGGGGTGGGCATTTGTTGTGTCTTTTATCATTTATCGTGATACATTTCTTATTGTGATCAAAATTTTGATTTATTGTTGTCACAATAAATCCCATTTAACGTTTAAAACCCTCCAAAACTGCCCATATTGTTAGTTTTACTATTTTCTCCACTGTTTGTTCAGTGGAATCATCAAAAAATACAAACGAGAGCATCAATAAAAATAATTCAGTTTGAAAATATTATTAAATGCAGTTCTTGTGTGGAACTCAGTGATATAAATCATACTTTGTAAATAATTGAAATGGGAATGTTTTTCAAGAGCAGCACTTATGTTTGTGGCACTATGAATACATTTATAGCCATTCAGTTACATAAAACAGAAGCTATAACTAATTTATCATAATTTTTATCAATCACCATCACAATTTCACCACATAGCATCATAATAAACTATAAGTTCATATTGCCAACCCCTAATTACATGTTGTCATTTCCTAAATAATACATTGTTGAGACATGCATTGTGTTTTTGTTGATGCCAAAGATTAACCTAACATTTCCAGAGTTCTGTTCGCTCTTTCTGACAGTATTTTGGAAAAGATCCCCTTTCTGCTTTTTCAGCCTGTTAGAGCATTGAGCTATAAAAGACGCTGAATAAATACTTAAAGTTCTCCAAATTAGCCAAAAAGTGTGGCTGTAATTAAAGCGAATGAATGAAATCTAATTATTTCTTAGTTTGAACTGTAGATATTCTGTCTGCCAACATATTCAAAACGTGTCATCCTGGGAAATTGGTTATCGTCCAATACAAAGTGGATTTTTAACACATTTCACATCTCGACCACACACTTTATTAAATTTTATCAATATTTTATGTGACCAAGTTAAAGTATCACCAAACTAACTGAGCTGGAACTATTTTGTAAAGAACAATTGTGTGCTAAACTAATTGAGATTGACGTTGCATCTCCAGTTGCACTACTTTGTGTTTGTCTATCGCATTAAATCCTAATAAAATACATTGAAGTTTGCACTTGAAATGTCACTAAACATGAAAAATTACACAGAGTACGCAGGTTTTGGTACAATACACTGTAGTTTTGAAATAACGAGCCCACTCCAGAGCATGCATTGTTTGTGTAGTCTGTCACTGATTGCAGCACGAATCCTGTCAGTCAGACGGCGCAGCGATGTTTGTTTTTGTTGGCCCCCCACGCGGCATTTGCAGACGTTTTATTACCAAAGGCTCTGGGTAGAAGAAGAAGAAAAAGGTGAAGCGTGCAGCAGGCAGACGCTGCCTGGAGCAGGATCTTCACCAGACCCAGGAGAATAAAACAACAAGTAGTGGAATAAATGACTTGTGTCTTTACTAGGCTTCCACAAACTCCCCTAGTGTGGATCAAACGGGACCGCCAGGGTTTAATAAGCCCTCGTATATCAATGGCCACAAGCAGCCGCTAGTGGTTGAAGAGAGTCTGAGAACGGAGGGGGAGCGAGAGAAAGAAAGGAGAGGAGAATGCGCCTTCATGTCTCCCCAGCACCAAAGGCGGATAAACAAGCCGGGGGAAGTGTGAAATAAGATGATAGATGCTGGGTGTGTATAAACAGTATCATTTAATGCGAAAAGAGACTGAGGGAGGAAGGAGAATGAACTACTGTGTGATCTGAGGCAGAGAGGAGGGGTTGGTGCTGGAGAGCAACACAGAGGACGGGATGTTTTCCTCTCTTTTCCCCCCCATTTCTGCCTTGTGTCCAGTCCAGCCTGTGAAGCTCCGATGAGACGAAGCGAACCGACGGCAGAGGAGGTGATTGTTCCACCGTATGCTGTGTGCTGTCCTCGTGATAAGAGAAAAGTTAGGTTTTGGCAGAGAGAGGAACCCAAACCGAGCGATCAGATTTGCTCTTTGGAGTTTTATCCAAGCATTTGTATTCTCCTCACTCTCGTGGAGAGTTTGCTTTGTAGCGCTAATTCTGTTGCTTCAAGCTCCAAACACCCCGAACATTGAAGATGAGCAGCTTTTAAAATTTAAAAGGCTCAAACGAACAGTATCAAGAGGGGGATTATGAAAACAAGATGCTTTTTGTGGTTGTTTTTGAATACGGCTGAAACAATTAATCATGTTAATTGTGTTTAATCGATTATGGAACCAATTTAATAAACGATTATAGGATATAAAGAAGAGTTGAAGGGAAGGGGGGACTATGAAAACACGATATTTGGGGTGTTTTTGTAGTTTTTCCGAGTAGGCCTGAAACGATTAATCGTATTAATTGTGATTAATCAATTACTGGCATTATTGTCAACTAATTTAGGTATCAGTTATCTGTCAATTGGAGTATACCGACAATAAAAAACTGCAATTTGCTGAAAAGACAACACAAAAATGTACAACAATATACACATTTTGCATATAATATTTAAAAAACCTTCGTCTGTAAATGTGTTCCTCATTTTTAGCTGCACTTGGTTCGAATTTACTAAATTAAATCTGGCCTTTTCTTTAACACTTTTTTCCTGTCCACCTATTAATTGATTAACACACAAAGAAAAACAATCAACAGATCAACCCGGCACTGCACTGATGTTAAGTCGAGCAAAAAAAGCTGCGCTTTTCAATATGTTGATGTTAAAATCATTGTTTTAGCTGGAGATGCTTCCTTTGCTATAAATGATCAAGCATACAGTAAAGGAATGCTATGTTGTTGCATTTTATGCAAGAAAGTATTTATTTTCTTATTTAAAAAAGGAATTGAGTTTATTTGTATTAAAGTTTAGGTATTTATCTGAAAATTTTCAGAATGTGGCCTTTTGTTAATCCAATAAATCGACTGTCTTTAGAGTAATCTATAGAGTTGATCACTAAAATAATCATTAGGTGTAAAATAACTTAATTAATTAGGTGCAGCTTTTTGAGGGTGGCAGCTAGCATTGTTTGTCTAGTGGCTAGCATCTTCTCCCAGAGGCGGCGCCTCCAGTTATCTGGATACGTTTTATTTATTGATGCTCTAGTTTATTTATGAAGGACAAGCTGAAGAATTACCAAAGCGACGTCCAATGCGCTTTACATTTGTAGACACCAATCAGGCTTAAAGTCCCTGATGGTTGAAGAGGGAAACATGGATCTTCTTGTTATAAATGGTTGCAGAGATTCATTCACAGCAAACGCTGATGTGCTTCATTTGGATTTGGAGAAAAAAAATTGATAAATGAAATCCAGTTTCACTTCAGTTTAGTTCTGGATTCGACTCTGTCTGTAAAGAAGAAAATAATTTGGAAACATTCCAGACCTAAGTCACATTCCTGATGTCTAAAAGTTGTATTTGCTTCTTTCTGTCCTTCCTTCCTCATGTCCTTTCTGTCTTGTTCCTTACTTCTTTCCTTCCATCCTTTTGTCTCACTGCCGTTCTTTGTGTTTCACCACTATTATGTCCTTAATGTGTCCTCCCACTCGTTTTACTGTTCTTTGTGTCCTAAATCTATTTGTTCCTTTCTTCCTTCATCTCACTTTCTTCCATGTATTTATCCCTTTCTGCCATATTGTCGAATCTCCGGCCTTATTTAATTTGCATCCAAGTTCTATATTTCAAATCTGTCCGCTGCAGAAATATCTGCCTTAAGCTCATTTGTGATCTTCAGTATTTTATATGTAAAATGAGTGTAAAACACTGAGTACTCATGGAAATTAAGATGCTATATTTCTTAAATGACTTTCCACGGCGTACTTAGGCCACACAGGATGTGTCTTGTGGGATGTGTCTTGTGGGTTTTTTTATTACTATTAGATGTAATTCTGCATTTTCCATCCTGTATTTTGGGATTCCAGGGGATTTATTACAAACTCTGCTTATAACCGTGTTTGAAATGAAGGCTTGGCAGTCAGACAGCTCAAGAGCAAGGAGGAAGTGCCCTTTCTGCTGCTGAATGACTGGCGGGACATGCAAGGACGAAACTGAATGAAGGAAAAAAAGCACAAAGGAGAAACTGCAGGACAAGACGAAGGGTAGACGGAACCCTGTAGCCACGTTTCTGCTTCTCACAGATAAAGACAGATATCTTTTATTTCTCCTACGTTTTGTCACTAAAATCTTGTTGCCTGCCCTCTCCATGCCTTTCACTTTGTCATGCAGTGTGAAGGAACTGTTGTGTGGGCTCCTTCGGACCCCTGGGGTGGCGGCGGGAGCTGTGGATACATAGCAGGCGTCTGTGCATGTTTGTTTGTTTGTCCTGTCTGGCGCTTGCCCTGCAGCTTATTTAAGCCACTTTATGGGAGGCGAGGGAGCCAGGGGGGTCAGCAGCGAGTCGCAACAAATGCGCACATGCTGCATGTGGCAGATCTACGGGAGACGATTGGGACCACTGGGAAAGAAAGAACAGATTCAGACTTTTAACTAAGAATTCTGACTTTTCTCAAAATGTGACTTTTTTTAGAATCAGAATTGTTTTAATTGTTGATGTGACATCAGGCAAAAAAACTCAAACCTGTAAAATAAAGTTGGGATGAGGTTTCAGTATGAATAAAATGCAGGTTTACAAATCTTATAATAGTTATGTGATTAGTTTTCACACACTAGCAACATATTTGTCTATTTATTTGGATTTTGACATAGATTGACAGAATTAGATTTCAACATTCTGACATAATCAAAAGTGTTTATGCACCATCAGGCAAATCTAGTCTTAAAACTCAAATTTTGGGGACAAGCTTTCAGTACAAATGAGATGCAGGTTACAATTAATACAAGACAGAAATGGCATCAAGGAAGACATATCTACATAATTTTGTTTTTCATGAACTAATTAGGTGTATGTCTCAAGTGACATACACCTAAGATTTTTTTTTTGGTGGCCCTAATCTCCGTCCATACATAACTCTTCTTCAAAGGGTCTGGGGTGGCGGAGGAGAGCGCCGCGTAGCCCACGGGCCAAGCTATATAGCTCGCTGCTACCTCCACACCTCTGTGTGTGTCTCGTTTTTCCGTGGCGTCTCTCATCGCCTCATCTCTCCCTCCTGTTCACTCACTGCACCTCAAACACTCGGAAATCACACGCTCTCTCTGCGGCTGCGACCTAGACAAACACCCTCACTTGTAGAGGCTCAAAGCAGTTTGACAAAAGGCTTTGAAAAACTGATGTTACACATACTCTCACTCCAACAGATGCACACAAATAACCAAATACTCCTTCTAGAGACTAAAGCATCCATGCTTTCTACTGGCTGCTCCTTCTGTCGTAGGATTTAGCAGAAACGTATTAAATCTTTATCCAATATCTCATTTTCGTTCTCAATTTTGTCTCATAAGATCAGTCTAGGAGCAACTCTGTAATCACGTTTAGACTTATAGAGTAAGCACTTGAGTTAAATTAGCTGAAAACGACTTCTGAGAAGCATATAATGTGAAAAAAGGATTAAATGTGACTAACAAAGTGAAATAAATTACTGCTACTTCTTACGCTCGAGCTCCTAAGTACTCAAACAAAGCTTATTGACAGCTGGAGACTCCGGATCACCAGATAGGGTTTTTAAAATGCTACAATATGGGACAAATCCCTGTTCAAGGTTTCTGTGTCGATCAATTTCTCCATTGAAGAGGCGTGAAAAGCTTCAATTTGGAGGCAAGTATGTTTGTAATTTCCATGAATTCCAAATATGTGATTGGGAAAAGTCGGGCCTTATCCATCCGTATGTCGTCTCTAGACGCTTACTTTTGGATTCATAATTCACCCATCACATTGGAGCGACAAACCCCTTATACCTGGGAGCGGCTACTTATGCTGCACTTTGGGGAAATTGTAGTCAACGATTTTACAGAAGAGCTGTGGAGTTAACACATTTGAAAGACTCACAACTTTTGATGAACCTTGAGAGCTTTGGTGGATCCATCTGCACATTGGAAAGAAACAAAAACAAACCACTTTCCTTCTACTACTTCCTGTCACTTTCTTCATGGTTTTCACCTGGAATAACGTCCGACTGTTGATCACGTGACTCGTGATGGGGGGGGAAAAAAGGTGTTTTCATTACACTTTTAAAAAATAGATTTATTCTGTAAGGCCGACAAACCACCTCATCCAACAGCGGACTTTCTTTGATTAAAAAAAAACGAGTTTTTTCATTAAGCAAGTTTATTTTAAAAATGTTGAATTGTGCAACTTAATGCTCAGAGGAAATGCAGCCAGTGAGTGAACCCTGAACCCTCCGTTGTCCGACTGCAGACAGAATCACGCGTCTATTCTGAGCTGTGAGAGACAACCTGACGTCTCTCACCGTCTCTGACTCACCGTCAGCCTCACACATTCCTTCACAGCCTCATCCCGTCTTTGTGGCGCTCGGAGAGGCCAGGAGCGTTATTAGCTGCGTGACTGAGCTTTTATCAGATATTAGGGCCGTTCGAATGGATGATCCCACTACATGGCCGTGACCAACAGACAAAAAGCCCTCTCTTTTTGTTCTGCTCCTGTCTGAGGCCACAGCTGCAGTTATTTGTTACTGCAGCAAAAAAAAGGGGGACATTTTCCCAGGATTCCCTGCAGGGCTGCGTCCTTAAGCCTCTTTCTGGGCCATCCCCATACAACAGGAAGCCCGAAGGTGTCGTCACACAGGCGACGTCCCGCAGCGGCTCGGTTCTCCCCTCGCCTTTAGATAATGGGTTCCTCCCACGGAGCCGGAGCGAACCCGCCTCACTGTGTGTGTGTGTGTGTGTGTGTGTGTGTGTGTGTGTGTGTGTGTGTGTGTGTGTGTGTGTGTGTGTGTGTGTGT